>CAUYQV010013556.1:0-39467 GCA_963574575.1 Galagoides demidoff
AAGCCTGTCTTATACCCCAATACCTACCTGCCCAGGGCCTCACCACCAACTTCTTCCACATTCACCTTGCCCCACAGGGCAGAGACGGCATTCTTCTCATCACCAGTCAGGTGCACCATGATGTCTGTGGTTGCTAGTGAATGGTTGCTAGTGAACACAGTTGTGTCAGAAGCAAGTATAAGCAGCAGCAGTTCCCTGCCCTGCCTTTTATGCCCTGCCCTGGTTCCTGCCCTCTCTGTACCTATGAAGAGATAGGCTGAACCCAGGGTGTGGCTGTGCCGGGGGAGGCTGACTGTTGGTGGCAGTGCTTGTTGGTGACAGTTCTGGCACTTGCTTAGGAGTCTGATTTCACATCCTCAGCCCTCCCTGTCTGTAGCTCATGGTCCCATCCCAGCAGCACTTATTTCTCCTAAACCCATTGTCCTTGGCAAATCCACTTATACAATTTTGAGACTCAGTGCCTGGTAGTCCTATTAGAGATTGCTTCCACAGCTTTCTTATTACATGGATGAGGAATCAAAGTATGGAGAGTGGAAGGGAATGATTCACAATCTGTTCCAGCTAGCAGATAAAATTGATAGGCATGAAACCAGTATGTCCTGTTCAGAAGTTACACTAATAGGCTTTGGGAATAAAGAGATGGAAAAATAGAGATAATTCAATTCAGAAAGAAATATAAAGAAGTAAAAAGTCAATTACAACTGAAAGTTGTGAGTAGCACAAGGTAGGCAATGGTTTCAAATGGAAGGCTGACCAAGGACTTCTATTTCTGCCTATACCAATGCGGGAAGGTGTCTGGGGGAACAGAGGAACTTCTGTGAGTTAAAAGCAGGGATAAGAATAAGGGGGTTCAGATTATTTATTTTTCCCTAGACTGCTAAGAAATCTGTGTTTTAGTATATTTTTCTTTATTCTAATTTCCATTTCTCTATATATTTCATTTGTTTGTTTAATCCTCCTTTTACTAAAATTTACATTAAGATTACTTTCAAGATCCTATTTTCAAGTGCTGATATCAGAGGCACGTATATATGAAAAAGGTGTTTTGGAGGGTGGTGCCTGTGGCTCAAAAGAGTAAGGCGCCATCGAGCACTCCATCCTCAAGGTGAATAATATACATTCTTCTCATCATCCCATGGAACATTCTCCAAAATTGATCATATCCTAGGACACAAAATAAACCTCAATAGAATGAAAAGAATTGAAATTTTATTTTGTATCTTCTCAGACCACAAGGCACTAAAAGTGGAACTCAATTCTAACAAAAGTGTTCAACCACACACAAAAATGTGGAAGTTAAACAACCTTATGCTGAACGACAGTTGGATGCAGGAAGAAATAAATAGGAAATCATTAACTTCCTTGAGTATAACAACAATGAAGACACAAGCTACCAAAACCTGCAGGATACAGGAAAAGCAGTCCTGAGAGGAAATTTACAGAAAGAGAACACATCAACAAATTCATAAGCCATCTTATGGAATTGGAAAAAGAAGAATAATCTAAGTCTAAACCCAGCAGAAGAAAAGAAATATCCAAAGTTAAATCAGAGATTAATGAAATTGAAAACAAAAGAATCATTCAGAAATTTAATGAAACAAGGACTTAGGTTTTTTTTTTAATTAAATCATAGCTGTGTACATCAATACTATCATGGGGTACAGTGTGCTGTTTCTATATACAATTTGAAATACTTACATCCAACTGATTAACATAGCCTTCATGTCATTTTCTTAGTTATTGTGTTAAGACATTTATATTCTATATTTAGAAAGATTCACATGTACCCTTATAGGATGAACCACAAGCATGATCCTACCAATCACCCTCCCTCCACCCATCTTCCCACTTCTTAATTTTAACCCAAGAATATGGGAAAAGGGAAGAAGGAGTTAGTTCTTTGAATAAATCAAATAGATAAACCTTTGGCCAGACTAACTAGAAATAAAAATGTAAAATCTCTAGTAACCTCAATCAGAAACGATAAAAGAGAATTAACAACTGATGCCACAGAGACATAAGAGATTATCTCTGAATACTACTAGAAACTCTATATGCCCAGAAATTTGACAATGTGAAGGAAATGCATCAATATTTGGAATCATACCCTCTCCCTAGACTTAGCCCAGATGAAATAGATCTCCTGAACAGACCTGAGATCAAAGAAACAAGAAAAAAATCTCCCAACAACAACAACAAAAATGCCCTGGTCCAGTTGGCTTCACACCAGAATTCTAGCCAACCTTCAAAGAAGAGCTTATTCCTATATTGCAAAAATTATTCCAAAAAATTGAGGAGGAAGGAATCTTCCCCAGCATGTTTTATGAAGCAAGCATTACCCTGATACCAAAACCAGGAAAAGACCCAACTAAAAAGAAGAGCTTCAGACAAATTTCACTAATGAATATAGATGCAAAGTTCTTAACAAAATCCTAGCCAATAGATTACAGCTTATCATCAAAAAAATCATGCATCATGATCAAATAGGTTCCATCCCAGGGATGCAAGGCTGGTTTAATATACATAAGTCCATAAACGTTATTCACCATATCAACAGACGCAAAAACAAAGCCTATACAATCCTCTCAATACATGCAGAAAAAGCATTTAATAAAATACAGCATCCTTTTGCAGTTAGAACACAGAAGAATTTAGGTATAGGTGGCACATTTCTTAAACTGATTGGAGCTATCTATGACAAACCCACAGCTAATATTTTACTGAATGGAGTAAAACAGAAAGCTTTTCCTCTCCGAACTGGAACCAGACAAGGTTGTCCTCTGAAGCCATTACTATTCACCATAGTGCTAGAACTTCCAGCCAATACAATTAGGCAAGACTAGAAAATAAAGGGCATCCAAATAGGAGCAGAGGAGGTCATACTCTCCATCTTTGCTGATGATATGATCTTATACTTACAGAACCACAAGACTCCTGAAAGTCATCAAAAACTACAGTAATGTCTCAGGATATAAAATCAATGTCCACAAATCACTTGCCTTTGCATACACCAAGAGCAGCCAAGATGAGAGGTTAATTAAGGACACAACCCCTTCACCATAGCCCCAAGAAAATGAAATACCTAGGAATACATCTAAGAAAAGAGTTGAAGGGCCTCTATAAAGAAAATTATGAAACTCTAAGAAATGAAATAGTTGAGGACTTTAACAAATGGAAGAACATACCATGCTCATGGCTGGGAAGAATCAACATTGTTAAAATGTCTATACTTCCCAGAGCAATCTGCCAATTCAACACCAACCCTATTAAAATACCAACATCCTATTGTCAAGACTTGGAAAAAATTATTCTGCATTTTGTATGGAACCAGAAAAAAACCTGTATAGCTAAGGCAGTTATTAGTAATAAAAACAAAGACAGGGGCATCACCATACCAGAATTTAGGCTGTACTACAAGGCCATAGTGGTCAAGACAGCATGGTACTGGCAAAAAATTAGAGACATAGACATTTGGAAATAAATGGAAAACCAGGAAATGAAACCAACAACTTACAATCACATAATCTTAGATGAACCAAACAAGAACATGCAGTGGGGGAAAACTCCCTATTCAATAAATGGTGCTGGGAGAACTGCATATACACTGGTAAAAGACTGAAATTGGACCCACACCTTTCTCTATTCACAAAAATTGACTCAAGATGGATATAGAACTTAAATTTAAGGCATTAAACAATAAAATCCTCAAAAAAAGCACAGGAAAAACACTGGACGATATCAGCCTGGGGATAGACTTTATGAAGAAGACTGCCATGGCAATTACTTAACTGAAAAGCTTCTGTACAGCTAAGGAAATAACAACCAAAGCAAATAGACAACCACCCAATGGGAAAGGATATTTGCATATTTTGAATCAGACAAAAGCTTAATAACTAGAATCTACAGAGAACTTGAATTAATCCACAAGAAAAAGGCCAGCAATCCCATGTCAATGGGCAAGAGACATGAATACAACCTTCTCTAAAGAAGACAGATGAATGGCTAACAAACATGAAAAAATGCTCATCATCCCTAATTATTAGAGAAATGCAAATTAAAACCACACCAAGACATCATTTAACCCCAGAAAGAATGGACCATATCACAAAATCTCAAAACTGCAGATGCTGGCATGGATGTGGACAGAAAGGAACATTTTTACCCTGCTGAGGGGACTGAAAACTGATACAACCTTTTTGAAAGGAAGTATGGAGAAACCTCATAGAACTCAAGCTAGACCTTCCATTTGATCTTGCAATCCCATTACTGGGCATCTATCCAGAAGGAAAAAAAAAACCAAACTTTTATTATAAAGACACTTGTAGTAGACTGTTTATTGCAGATCAATTTACAATTGCCAAAATGTGGAAACAGCCTAAATACCCCTCAACCCAGGAATGGATTGGCAAGCTGTGGTATATGTATACGATGGAATACTATTCAGCCATTAAAAAATGAAGATTTTGCAGCATTTGTATTAACCTGGATGGAGGTGGAACACACTGTTCTTAGTGAAGCATCACAGGAATGGAGAAGCATGAATCCTATATATTCAACTTAGATATGAGGACACTTAATGATAATTAATAACACAGTGGGGAGTGAGGGAAAGGGAGAGCAGACAAAGAGAGAGGAGGGAGGAAAGGAGGTTGGGGGAAAGGAAATGAAAAACGAAAAAGAAAATAGTGTCTAATTCTCACACAAGTTCGATTTAATTTTGCCCAAAGTACATTATTTGAACAATAATTTTTAATTCAGCTTTTTAATATGTTGTTTAGGATATTGCATCCTCATTTATAAGTGTAATACATTTGTAATTTACCTTTATACTAATGTATTTTTCCCAATTTTAATATCAGGTATATCCAAATGAAGTAGAATGAATTTAAAGTATTTCTTCTTTTTCTATTGTCTATATTATTTGGCATGATCGGTTTTTTGAAATTATCTTCTATTTTTATTTGGATATTAGTTGTCTTTTTTTTTTTTTTTTGAGACTTTGAAAAAAAAAAAAAATGTGTATTACCAGAAACAACAAAACTCACGATTTAGAGGCCTTTTTTGGGGGGGGGAGGGGGGAAGGGGAGGTTGTTTCTTTTCTCTTACTATCAAAGTTTCCATAATTCCAGTAGCTGGCATTTCACGTGATTTCTTTGTGTTCTTGCTAGAATTTTACATTTTCATAATTTTAAATTCAATTGTATCTGGGATTGAGGTAGAACTTTGTTGTAAATTATGAATTTTATATATATATATATATATATATATATATACATATATATATATATAATCATCTGTACTCAAGGCTATGATGTGCTTTCCAGATTCTCACAAATCCCCCAACCCTATTGAGACTGAAGCACCCCTTACCTTAGCTACTGGGACTATTGGTCATTGGCTGCTCTCTGCTGAGTTCTTCTCTGAAAATTGCCCCTGGCTAAAGAGAGTCATCTCATTCAAGGTTCATGTTTGTGGGGTGGCAGATATCCAAAAACTGGCCATTGCCTCAATTCAGACATCTTTGAGGAGCTTTCCCAACTTCAGAGGTTCCACAAGGCATCAACTGAGATATTTGTCAGTACTTTGATAGAATTCAACTTCTTGCTCTGTCTATCCTGCTTCATTCTATTACTCTCACTGGTCCTGTCTAGACAGCACTGCCTAATAAATACACTTCTTGCTTGTATATTTCTATCACAGAGTTGGTTTCCCAGGAAACCTACACTGCACTGTTACCACTGTATGTTATTTAATTTATGTAATAGTTTGCATGGTAAATGTATTTCATTGTCCTTGTGCTTGGACATAAAAATGAACTAATGTGATAAAATATTAAAACTATGGGAAAAAAAGAATATTTTCCAAGTTGATCCAGGTAAACATAAAAGATGCACAGTCTCCCTCTTTTATGGATGCATAATATTCTATGATATACATATTCCCACAACTTGTTTATCCATTCATGGGTTGATGGGAATATAGGCTGTTTCCATGACTTGGCAATTGTGAATTGGGTTACAATATACATTCTGGTGCAAATGTCTTTGTTGTAAAATGACTCTTGTTTATCTGGGTAAATACCTAGTAATGATATTGCAGGATTAAACAGTAGGTCAACTTTTACATCCTTGAGAATTCTCCATACATCTTTCCAAAGAGGCTGTATTAGTTTTCAGTCCCACAGCAGTGCAGAAGTATTCTCTTCTCTGCATATCCATGCCAATCTCTGTAGTTTTGGGATTTTGTGATGCAGGTTGATTGTATTAGAGTTAGGTGATATCTCAAAGTCATTTTGATTTGCATTTCTCTGGTGATTGAAGATGATGAGCATTTTTCGTGTGGTTGTAGACCATGTGCATGTCATCTTCAGAGAAGTTTCTGTTCAAGTCTCACAAAGAAATGGGGTTGTTTTTCTTTTTCTTTTCTTATTGATTATTGTGGATTCTAGTTTTCAGATCTTTGTCGGAACCATAACCTGAAAAAATCTTTTCTCATTTTGAAGGATGTCTGTTTGCTTTACTTGCAGTTCTCTTAGCTATGCAGAAACTTTTTAGTTTGATCAGATCCCAGTAATGTATTTTTGGTGTTTCTTTAATTGCCAAGGAGGCCTTCCTCATAAAATATTTTCCCAGGCCAATATCTTCAAGTGTTTTCCCTGCACTCTCTTCTAGTATTTTTATAGTTTCATGCTTAAGTGTAAATCTTTTATCCAGTGAGAATCAATTTTGTTAGTGGTGAAAGGTTAGGGTCTAGTTTCAGTCTTCTATAGGTCACTAACAAGTTCTCTCAGCACCATTTGTTAGATAGGGAATCTTTCCCCCAATGTATGTTTTTGTTAGGCTTATCAAAGATCACACGATGATATGTGGCTGAGTTCATCTCTAATTTCTCTATTCTGTTCCATATATCTGCATCGCTATTTTTATGCCAGTACAAAGCTGCTTTGAACACTATAGATTTATAGTATAATCTAAAGTCTGCTAATACGATGCCTCCTGATTTGTTTTTATTTCTAAGTAATGTCTGGCTTTTTGAGGATTTTCCTGATTCCATAGAAAGCAAAGAACTATTTTTTCATATGCTTTATAGTATACATTTGTACTTTATAGGGATGGTGTTAAATCTGTAGATTGCTTTGGGTAATATGGACATTTTAACAATGTTGATTCTTCACAGTCACAAGCATGGTATGAGTTACCATTTTTTAACATCTTTAGTTATTTTTTTCTCAGGTTTTAATAGTTCCAATTATAGAGATCTTTCACTTCCTTTGCTACACAAATTTCCAGGTACTTCATCTTATTTGACACTACTGCAAAAGGAATAGAGTCCTTGACTATTTTTTCAGCTTCACTGTTGTTAACTTATAAAAGCTACTGATTTGTTAAGTATTGATTTTGTAACCCAAGACATTGCTGTATTCCCTGATCACTTATAAGAGCTTTGTAGCTGAGTCCCTGGGGTTTTCCACATATAAAATCATGTAATCCATGAAGAGGCAGACTTAGACCTCCTTTGACCCCTTTTGAATACCCTTGATCCTCTTCTCTTTCATGATTGTGATGGCTAGGACTTCCTTTACTATGTTGAATAGCAATGGTGACAATGGGCATCCTTGTCCAGTTCCAGATCTGAGTGGAAATGTGGAAGTGTGGAAACTTTTTATTTCATTGATGTTCTGAGTGATTCTTTTATTTTCAGTTTCATTAAATTTTGCTCCAATTTGATTATTTCTTTTCTTCTGCAGGGTTTTGTGTTGAATTGTTCTTCATTTTTCAGTTGCTGGAGATGATCCCTTAGGTTGTTGACTACCTCTCTTTCTGTTTTCTTGATGAAGGCTTCTAATGCTATATATTTCCCTATTAGGACTACATTTGCTGTAGCCCACAGGTTCTGATGTTTTATGTCTTCATTATCATTTTGTTCCAAAAATTTGTTGATTTCCTTCTTAATCTTATCTTTGACCCAGCTATCATTCAGCCTAAGATTATTTAGTTTTCATGTCTTTGTTTAAGGAGAATTCTGTTGCTGTTGACTTCAACTTTTATTCCATGATGATCTGAGAAGATACAGGTAATAATTTCTAATATTTTGACTTTAGACTTGTGTCCTATAATATGATCGATTTTAGAGGATGATTGTGGGCTGATGAAAACAACATATATTTACTTTTAACACAAAGGGGTGTTAAAATCTCCAATTATTACAATAAAGGAAGATATCATGTCCAATTGTTCATATTCATTATGGTTTTCTTTATAAATTGAGGAGTATTCAAGTAGGGTGCATAAATGTTAATTATTGAAATCTCTTCATGTTCATTGTTTCCCTTAACAAATATGTATTGACTATCCTTGTCTTTCCTTATCTTTGTAGGTTTAAAGCCTATTATATCAGCAAATAAAATTGCAACCCCTGCTTTTTTCTTATTTCCATTTGCCTGCATTATAGATGTCCATCCCTTCACCATGAGTCTTTTTTTTATCCTTTTAGGTATGATGAGTCTCTTGCAGTCAGCAATGCCTGATCTGAGTTTTTGTATCCAGTCAGCCAACATGTGCCTTTTTAGAGGATAAGTTAAGCCATTCACATCAATTGAGAGAATTGATAGGCATTGTAGTGGTTTGGGTGTCAGTTTTTCAAAGATCCAGTGGATATTTTTAATTCTTTCACCATTATGGAAGTTATGTTTTGTTTGATAAATTCTTAGTGAGTTTACTTTTGTAGTAGACCATTGTGCTGGTCCTTATGTAAAATGGGTCTGAGTATTTCCTGGAGAGCTGATTTAGTTAAGTATTTGGTTTTCCCATCACAAATAAAACTCAGTTTAGCTGGATACAGGATCCTGGGCTAAAATTTATTTTGTTTTAGATGATTGAAGGTACATGACCATCCTCTTCTGGCTTGAAAAGTTTCAGCTAAAAGCTTTGCAGCCATTCTAATATTTTTCCCTTTGTAGGTAATGCTTTTCATACATCTGGCTGCCTGCAGAATTTTTTATTTAATATTAACTTTGGCAAAGTTGATTACTATGTTCTCGGAGATGCTTTATTTGAATTGAGTTTTTCTAGGGTTCTGAAACTGTCTACTATCTGAATTTCTGTATCTCTGCCAATGCCTGAAAAATTCTCCTCCATAACGTCTTGGAGTAGGGCATCTGTGCCTTTAGGACCATCCACTTCTCCTTCAGGAATCCCTATAAGTTGTATGTTTGATCTTTTGAACTGATCTCACAACTCTCTCAGGGAATGATCAGTCTTTGCTTTCCATTTTTCCACCTCTTTGAATGCTTGGGATCATTCAAAAGCTTTGCCTTCAATTTCAGAGATCCTTTCTCCTGCCTACTTAATTCTATTACTGAGGGATTCTACTATATTTTGAAGCTCCTCAAATAACATTTTCATTTCCTTGACCTTTGCTATCTCTTTTCTCCTTATATTCATATCCTTGGTGATTTTTCTTTGAATTCATTATTTCTTGAGACAGCTTTTGAACAACTCTTTGTATTTCTAGTTCCATCTTTTCTCTGTTCTATTCATCTTATTTTCTATCCATACTCTGAATTATATATTTGGCAATTCAGCCATTTGTCTATGAATGACATCTTCTGCTGTATCTCCATTGTCATTTTTTGAGGGAGTTGATCTACTCTGATTACTCATTTTGACAGAGTTCTTTTGCTGGTTCCACCTCATGATTATTTTCTGCAGTTTGGTTACTAACACTGATAGGGTGAAATTGGATTGAGCAGGAAATAGAAGTAACCAGCCCTTTATCAATGAACTGGAGCTTGTTTTTTACATACATAAAATTTTCCTGGTCAATCATGAGAAAGGACCCTGAGCCATGAATAAAAGGGCACATCATCATTTATCAAGGGGAAAAAAAAAATCTCCTTTGAAAAGTTTCATATTATTTTTTTCCTGGTTGATCTTTATCAAACCTCTAGAATTTGCAAAAAAAGGTGTTTATTAATTTTTACAGAAAATTTCATCACCCAAGGAAAAAAATATTATTTTCTCTGCCCCTATTTTTTCCCACAATCCAAACACATTTAATTCTATTTTCACCAGTATTTTTTACAAGATGTGTTTTTCAGAGCTTTCAAATGGAATGTGGCCTTTCTCTATTCATAGCTTTTACTCTACAAAATTTTAGCTATGCCATTTAGAGCAACCTAAGTCTCCAAATCAACCCCATCATCAAAATATCATATCCCACAGCTAACGCCTATGGAATAAGAGATAGACAGCTCTGGTTTCAAAAGTATCCATGACACAGACACCTAAGAGTAAAGCATAAGTGTGTTCAGAACTCAGCAAGAAGTTCTCAAAATTCACACTCAGCTTGTCACACTGTAACTCACTCAGCTTAGCAAAGTTGCCCTAGAGGTGCTCCCTATGTGTAACATATTTTCCAAAGAGGTCAGTTGCTTCTTTCCATGAGACTTGACCTTAGAATTGTCTGTTACCACAGAGTCAGAAGACAAGTTCCCCAATTATCAAAGAACCTCTGGGACCATGAGTAGATAACCAAGAATTGATGGAGTAGTAGTGCTCACTAAACAAATGCAAAATCAGAGTATAGAATATAACTTACTGGCTATCCTCTCTTTCTTTTTTATTTAATTTTATTTTTCTTATTAAATCATAACTATGTACATTAATGCATTTATGGGGTACAATGTGCTGATTTTATATACAATTTGGAATGCTTACATCAATCTGGTTAACATAATCTTTACCTTACTTACTTATTTATTTGTTGTATTAAGACATTTATCTTCTATTCTAAATAATTTTGACACGTACCCTTGCATTTGCACAAAGCAAAATACAAATTTAATGCAATCCCTATTAAAGCACCATTGTCATACTTCAAAGATCTAGAAAAAATAGTACTTCATTTTATATGGAATCAGAAAAAAAACTCAAATAGCCAAGTCATTACTCAGAAATAAAAACAAATCAGGATGAATCTTGCTACCAGACTTCAGGCTATACTACATATCTATAGTGATCAAGATAGCATTGTAAGGGCACAAAAGTAGAGAATCGATACTGGAACAGAATCGAGAACCCAAGAGACAAACCCAGCCACTTACTGTCATTTGATCTTTGATAAGCCTATTCCCTCTTTCAGGAACATATTCTGCCTTTCTCACCCCAACCCTCTAATGGCCTCCAACGCCTGCCCAGGGTTTTATCTACAACCTCCTCTTTGTTTACCCTGCCCAGAAGGTTAGTAACAGCAGCCTTCTCCTCAACAGTGAAATGCACCTTACATTAGGCCCAGAATTCTAATGGTGACCACACATGAGCCAGAAACTTACCTGTTTTGTTATTTCCTTCTGTGGCCTCAAATCTGGCCCGAGCACTTTGCCTCTTCTAGTGAAATAAAGCTGTTTCTCCAGGCTGTGTTGTGATTCTAGGAATGGCCTTTGGTTAAGGGAGGATTTGAAAGATGGAAATTTGCATCTCTGAGTCTCCCCCCTCAGAGGAACCCTGATGTTCAGGTCCAAATTTAAACCTCGTTTTTTTCCTACATCACACATCACCATCTAGTGTGCAACTTATTTCTCAAGGTCCTTATTACCACTAGCCTGCCATGGCTTGAAAGCTTATGATGAGGAATAGATTAGAATTGTAAGGGTTAAGAATTATAAATCTCTTATCTTTCAACTCCTGGGTGAGGAGTTGTGATAGTGTATCATTCTGTTATCCAGCCAGGATAACAGAATTCTTATAAGTGGAAGAATTCACAGTCCTTCTTGGCTTTCAATTCTTTTAAGACTACATTAAGCGCACAATTTTATCACTTTTTAGAATAAAAATAAATTCGTCTGTCCACCACCAATTTGAAGCAGGATACAAAAAACTAGCCAAGTAAGAGCAAGATTAGGTATTATTCTTGCGTTTTATAAGCCATTTAATAGTCCATACTTATCTAAGGAAAACATATTTCTATTGAGTTTGGACAATAATCTGTGTCACATTCCATGTATCTACTAATTTGTGTATAAGAATAAGGATTTTCTATCAAATTGGTCTTGGGGGAGAAGGATGTTGCAGCCTACAGTGAGGAGAGTAAAAAAATATTTTATGGCAAGGGCTGGAAATTAAGTGATTTATCTCTAGTACAAGTTGAATCTACATTCTGTTGCTGTGTTTAACTTTTCTTCATATCCAATAAGACAGAGACAGTCTTCACTGACAGTATTCCCCATTCCATTACCACTGGGACTCCAAAATGCTTTAGACTATTCTATCTGATGAATAAATGTGCTTTGGTCTCACACATGTCAGTCAATTATAGATTAGTCTATAATCTCCATACTTAGTGTGTAGGATGCTAATTTATTTGTTTTCCCTGAGATAAAAAATTACAAGAAATAAAACATAAGAAATCATTTGTGTCTATATTTGGAGGATACTACAAATTTCAAAGAGTTCAACCCAATATGTCAAAGCTGGATTTTTAGTATTAAAGAAATAGTCTTTTTGGTCTACTTAATGTAGTTGAGAAGCTATAATCTCTTTTATTTAGGAAAATGGGAAAGATTTGTAGTGAAAGACAGATAAGAGCTTGAAGCAAATCCAAGAAGATTTTCTTTAAAGCAGAGATTAATGAAATGATGAATAAGAAGTAGCAACTTCAGCAACTTTATATTCAGTTATGGAGACTGACCTGAGAGCATAGGTCAGGTATTTACTCTCAAATAGCCCTAAAACTGACCCCCAACAGAATATGTTGTCACAACTCCTACTTACGTACATATATCTATTAACCTTGCATGTCAATGAATAGCTACCCATCTCTGCAGTAAACCACAAGTGATTACAACAGTTACTCCTAACGCATGCTTTTCTCTCACTGCTATAGACAGAAGTCCTAAAAGTATTGATTCTTTCTTGTTTGTGGCTGTTCCATTCTTCCAAATGTTTTCTATACTGATTACTTCTGCTATGGCAGTGGTTCTCAAGCTGTGGGTTGCAACCCACAGGAACTGTATGAAAGGGTTGTGACATTAGGAACGTTGTGAACACTGTGCTATGGTCTAGACCCTTATGATATCAATATTTAGTCATCAGCATAGTCATCAAAGTTTCTCTTTCATTTTCTGTATATTAATTCAATAGATATTTTTAACCTCTATATGCCATCTATTTTTTTTTTTGACACTCACTCTTCTTTTTTTTTTTTTGAGACAGAGCCTCAAGCTGTCCCCCTAGGTAGAGTGCTGGTGGCATCAAAGCTCACAGCAACCTCCAACTCCTGGGCTCAAGAGAGTCTCCTGCCTCCACCTCCCAAGTAGCTGGGACCACAGGCACCCACCACAATGCCCAGCTATTTTTTGGTTGCAGCCATCATTGTTGTTTGGCAGGCCCAGGCTGGATTCAAACCCACCAGACACTCACTCTTCTAATGTTGTTCACATTATAGTGAGAAGAGGAGACCAACAAAGAAATGAGTGAATAAGAAAAGTTCAAGTGGTATTATATGACATGAAGAAAATGCACACTGTCAAAATGGGAGTCAATGACTTAAGGAATGTACTATCAGAAGAGCAATTCTAAGGGAAGTTGCATTTGAAATGGAGCCTCTGTGATAGATGGAGACAGGAGCAAGAAATTTGGGAAATGAAGTTCCTGAAAGCAGAAAGGGCACATGCAAAACTCTGAGGCTGAGGAGAAACAGAAGAAAAAAAAAAAAAAAGAGGAAGAAGAAAAATACAATTTGGAATTTGACTGTATATAAAGACCAAGGCCAGAGTAAAACATATTAAGGGAAAAATGAGAGGATTCAAAGGCAGAGACATGGGTCCAGGCTTATTATTTGAGTCATATAAATGAGAGCAGTAGAAGGGATGTTTTATTCCAAAGTCTGAGAAACCAGTGGAAATTTGTAACCCTGAGACTAGCACGTCCTCTAATCCACTCAGAACACAAGTTTATTACCCTCCCCCCATCTACCTTGGTCAGCTCAAGGTACCATAATAGAACACCATAGCCTGGATGGCTTTAGCAACCCATTTTTTTCCTCACATTTCTAGAGATCAGGGCAACTAATGTTAAGGTTCTGGCCTATTCAGTTTTCAGTGAGGACTTTCTTCCTGGCCTGAATATGGCTGACTCTTCCACGTGTCTTCAGAGGGAGGAAAAAGGGATTGTTGGTCTATTTTCTTCTTATAAAAAAAAAATCATCTTATGCTGGGGGATCCACTATCATGAGTTCATCTACATCTTATTACTTCCAAAAATCCTTGTTTTAAAATAAGGTCCCCTTGAAGTGTTGGGCTTCAACATATAAATTTTGGGGAAACACAAATATTCAGGCTATAATTGTATCGCATCACACTCTTGCGTTTAAAATACGGATTAACTTTCAATTTTATAAAAATTCTGGTGAATCTGGTTTCCCAACTAATGTGTACAACTTCTTTTAATTTCTCACTGTTGGTCTGTTGCTAGGCACCCCAGGCTAATGTTCTCATGTGTAAAGTTTCTGAGCCTCTCCTTGTTCATTTACTACACCTAAATTTCTGTCTCCTCTGGTAGCTTACAGAGATATTTCTTTCTGAAATTTTCTAGCCAATCTGTACACACAGGAATTATCTCTCCTGAGGGGATGGGACCATTTCAACTTCTCTGGGCATGAATCAACACTTAAAACATAAAGTTCTTAAATTAAGCCAGGAACACTGCTTTGGAGATAATTGGGAAAAGAGCTGTCCTCATACTGATCTTTAAAGCCATTAACTCCCAATCTAGCCTCACAAAGACTGTGAAAAAACAATTGCCTGTAGAAATTGTGTCACACTAAATAGAACTGAAACATAATTCCTGCCTGAACTTACCTTTTTAAGGTCTAGAATGCCTTTGCTCCACTAAGTCTCTGGCTACTTTGCCTATATCCAAGCCCCTGAGGTCTTCCCGGAAGTCACCTGTTTTCTCCCACCAATCTGTTTCTAAGGAGTCCTGTTCCATAGAGTCCTCCTTTCCACCAGAACTCTCCCATAACTTTTACTACCCCTTGCAGAACTCCCGTGTTTGTGTTTCTTTACTGCCTTGTTCTTTCATTTTCTCATAAAAATGCACATCTCATGCAAAACTAAATGGATATCATGCACACCACACAAACACACACATACACCTTCAACATAAAAGCCCCTGGGGCTCATACATATGTTTAAGAGAACACAGGAAAAGAACCAAAGACAAAAAATGTGCATCTTCATAACAGTTTTATTATTTTATTATAACTTGAAGAATGATGGTTCTCCTTGAAAGCCCTGTACCATGAGTATGGGGCTCAGTGGTACTTGTGGGCCAGGGCAGTGGCCACCCCAGTCACCATTTTCTGCCAGGCAGCCTGTATCTGTGGGGTGAATTCCTTGCCAAAATGTTTTGCCAAGACAATCACCAGCACATTTCCCAGGAGCTGTGTAGGTGGAAAGAGACAACAGAGATGAGAACAAAGTGAGCAGAGAGGTCCAGGGTAGACTTTATGTATTTTTACACCCAACTTGTACTCAGAACCTGTGTTAACTTCTCACAACGCCTGAGGTTTTGCTTAGCCATTCAACACAGGAAGATTTTTCCCCTGGCAGACTGACCACTGGCCATGAGTCTTTCCATTTTCTTACAACCAACAGCCCCACATTTTGTGTGTTGATAAATATTTTCTTAAAAACACACAGCTCTCTTTCTAAACCCATTGTTCTAGTTGTTGCTCTTCCTCACAGACACTTCTCCCCCTTCCTGGAATTAGAGGATGTAATAAGCCTTTGAAAGAAGTCTTTAGCAGGATTTACATAAGTATCCAGCCAATATAGAACTAGCCTTAGCAAAATATATTTCATCCCCTAGTTTTCTCCCTTTTATCACGCCAGCATGTGCTTGCCTACATGTATCTTTTCCATGACCATATTTTTCTCTGCCTTCACAATGGTTTGTTAAAAAATTAAATGTAAAATAGAGAAAAAGGAAAGACAAAGTTCTCTTTAAAGGAGTCTAATTTACAAAAGTCATTTCATTCATCCCTGCTCAACGTTTTCTCAAAGCCAATAGAGTACAGACAAACCCTGCAGACTTCTAAAACCCCTCCTTAGGCTCTAGAACAGTTGTTCTCAACCTTTCTAATGCCGTGGCCCTTTAATATAGTTCCTATGGGTCACAACCCACAAGTTCAGAACCGCTGCTTTAGAACATTAACTCTTGGTCTCAACTTGGTTTGTCCTCTGGCATTTCCTTACTCCAAACTCCAATATCTCCAAATATTTCACACTCTGCAAGTAGTCCCAGTTATACTCAGATCAATGCTCAGTTATCTAAGTGGCCCCAGAATTAAAGGCAAAAAATTCACAGCTCTTGGACTTACCCTGAAGTTTTCAGGATCCACATGCAGCCTGTCACAGTGTAGCTCACTCAGATGGGAAAACGTACCCTTGAGATCATCCATGTTCTTTACAGCTTCTCCCAAGGAACCCAGAACCTTCTTGCCATGGGCCTTGACCTTGGGGTTGCCCATGATGGCAGAAGCAGAGGACAGGTTTCCAAAGGTGTCAAAGAACCTCTGGGTCCATGGGTAGACAACCAGGAGTCTATGAGATACAACAACAGCAACTAGAAGCTCAGAAGTTGTCAGTAGACCCAAGAAGTATTATGTATTTCTTCTAGGCACAGGTTCATTCCTTCCCTCCCTTGTCTTGCCCAGCACCCCAGAGCATACCTTCCCAGAGCTTCTCCTCCATCCTCTTCTATATTCACTTTACCCCACAGGCTTGTGATAACAGCCTTCTCTTCAGCTGTAAAATGAACCATGGTGTCTAGATTTGGAGCTTGTTGATAATCTCAGATGTTGCAGAAGCAAGTATGTGCAACTGCTAGAAGGTGCTTCCTTTTATTTCTCTATCCTTGGCCCCCTGGCCCCTTGCCTCACATGGTACTCTGAGGCTATTGGTCAAGGTCACTTTGTCAAGCCTATTGGTCAAGGCAAGGGTGGTCAACACAGGGGTGTGGTTTAGAGAGGGAAGGGTTCAGACAGACGTTTGCATTGAGATAGTGTGGGGAAGGGGCCCCCAAGAAGACTCTGCTGCTTACATATTTTAAGAGTCTTTGTCCTGGTTCAATTCAATTATTCCAACTTTTTAAAATTCAGGTATTATGAGATTCTTTTTAGGTATGAGTCTAGAATCTCTGGTGGGAGAAGTGTAAGTCTCATTTAGTAGGAGTGATTTCCAAGTGAGAAATGCTATACTGATCTTTGAATACTCTCTCTGTGAATTTAGGCCATGTTCTCTCCAATTCACAATAATCTGGGGAAAAGTAATTCCCATAAAGCAACAGTTTCAGTGCAAGTATATATTAATGTTAGATAATATAGCAGCAGTTCTCAACCTGTGGGTCATGACCCACAGGAACTGTATGAAAGGCCTGCAGCATTAGGAAGGTTGGGAACTACTGTGATATAGTATAAGGCTAAACTCTTACCTCAGTATCTACTTACCTATATCTGTTTGAAATAAAGCTTATATATTTTATCTGAGACAAGGTATTTATCTTCTTGTCTGTGTATGCATCTAGGTACCAGATGATGAGCATTTGTCACTGGATCAGATTATATGCGCTGGCTAGGGACCCAGGGTTTTGCAGCACTTACATGCTCAGTAAAGACAATGGTTAAAGATTCCTTGATAAGTAATACATTTGAATTAATTATCTTGATTAATGCTAGGTCATTTTTTAGACAGTTTTATTTCAAGATATAACACTAGAAAGCACTTCTTTCCTTCTTCTTGTGTGCTTGTATAACAAAAGAACTCCAAAGAATCAGGGACTAGGTTCATAGGGTAATAGTCTACACATGATTATAGCTGGGACATTACTGTACTGTAGATAGATTTTCCCCTCACTCAGTGCTGTTTCTGACATGGCACACTCTTAATATGTCAAGAAAAGTTCACACTTCTTTACGTAGGTATTTACTGAAGGTCTCTGAAAGTTTTTCATAATATTACACCTTGCTAGATAATAATACTTGAAGTTTTGGAAGTCTGGCTTGATTATTTGTCCTTAAATTCAAAATTGATGATCATATCAAAAAAAGTAGGTTAAGAAGTCCCCTGTGCATTTTACTAAAAGGGAGTTAGCTTAAATTTTGCTTATTCCCTAATCAATTAGGTTGACTGAAACTTTAATATAGGTGAAATCCTTTTAGTCTTCAGGATCTCATATAAAGACTATATTTGTTCATTAATGAGGATGGTTAAAAAGGCAGAAGGTGAGACTTATCAAGATATCAGTATTGGTTTTCTGATGACAGCCATAATAATTTCTCTCAACCTAAAGTTGGGTGGGACAGATTTTTATTTATTGCTATGGAGTTATAGTGTACAGAACCTGAAAGGAACCAAAATTATAGTCTCTTTAAGATAGAACTATGAGATAAGTGTATACAGATCTTTGAGTTCAGCTTTCAGAGTCTGGACTTGGAGGATGATCAGAGGCTGATGTCTAAACCTACTAATTCTTTATGAATGAAATAACTTTTAATTGCTCTTCCTCAGATTAAGGGATATCTGTGATCATTCATGTCTTTAAACAACTTCCCCAGGTTTTCAAAAACCTAGAAAGTGATCCAAAAGTCATTTTTAACCACTTTTTTTCTCTTATGCTTTTGAAATAATACCTTCTAAGTGCTCTGTCTTCATAGTTGTCTTACCCTTCCATTTTCTGCATGTCATTGCCTAGATCCTCAACTGTAAAGCTGTTTCTTTACAAAAGCTTTCCTATGTGTGTTTAAGTATTCATTCCATGTTTTTTCAAACTTTCCTTTGACAACTATCTCTGTAATAACTGTCACAATTGGTCTGAGTATAGGGGACTTAAGATAAATGAATCAGGAAATAAAATCTTTCTCTGAAGGTTTATAATCAGAACAAGTAAAGTAATAAAAAAAATTTAATATATTATTATTTACTAATAAAACAATATATGGACTTGATAAGAGTGTAGCATGATGATATCCAGAATAATCTCTGTAAAGACATGGTATTTGAACTGGAGCTAGAATGTCAAGGAAGATATTGAGAAAGAATATTTAAAGTAGAGAATTCAAAGCTCTGAAGCAGAAGAAGACAAACTCTTGGTATGCAACAAAGATAAACAATGGAATAATGAGGTTGACAGGTAAATAGTAAAGTGGAAAATAGCAGATACCAGTGCAAGGAAGCATAGGCCTAATGACATAAACTTGCCTTCAGTGGTAGAAAGTGAAAACCTCTACTGGATTTCAATTCTGCTGATAACAAAATCTCTAAGCTCTCTGTGCACTTAGATTATTATTCTAAGAATAAATTGTTTATCACAACACTATTTTGTTTAAGCAGTTTTTATTGGCTGTGAACAAGGATTAGCTATTCATTCATCTATTTAAAAAAAAAAAAAACAAAACTTTTGTCATCCAGACCTAAATATGTATGTGTTCATAATGAATTTCTTTTTAATTAAGTTATCTTGGAACGGCAACATCTAGTTCTAGATATACCTTCCTGAGGTATTCTCCAGCACTCCATTAGCATTATCCTTGATCCCTTGACACCAAGAGCTAGGATAATACAGAATATTAGGTTAGGACAAAAACAAGAAAAAGACACTGATTGTTGGAACGTGCACATTCCTTTATTTTTTGTTGCTTTTGTTTTTTGCTATTGAGTTATTCAAGCTCCCTATATATTCTGGATATAACTCCCTTGTCAGATTAATAGTTTTGCAAATGTTTTCTCCCATTCCATAGGTTGTCTCTTAAATCTGTTGGTTGTTTTCTCTTCTATGCAGAAACTTTTAAGTTTATTATAGTTCCATTTGTCTACTTTTGTTTTTGTTTCCTACACCTTTGAGATCTTAATCATAAAATCCATGCCTAGACCTAGGTAAGGGATCTGAATAGACATTTCTCAAAAGAGGGCATACGAATGGCCAGTAGGCATATGAAAGAATATTCATGACATCACTAATTATCAAGGAAATGCAAATCAAACCCACGGGGAGATATCATTTTATCCCAGTTAGAATGGCTATTATCAAAAAGGCAAAAAAATATTGGATGTTGGTGTGGATGCAGAGAAAAGGGAACTCTTACATATTGTTGGTGGGAATGCAAATTGCTATGGCTATTATGGAAAACAATGTGGAGATTTGTCAAATAAACTAAACAAGAGATACCATATAGTTCAGCAATCTTACTACTGAATATTTATCCAGTGAAAAATAAATCATTATATCACGGGCTACAAACACCCTTATGTTTATTGCAATGCTATTTACAACAGCAAAGATATGGAATCTATTCATCAGTGGATGAATGCGTAAAAATAAAGGTAACATATTTATTTACAAAATGGCATACTACTTAACTACAAAAAAGAATTAAATCTTGTAATTTTAAGCAGCATGCATGGAATTAGAGGTCATTATGCTAAGTGAAATAAGCCATACTTAGACAAATATTACATGGTCTAATTCATATGTAGGAGCTAAATAATGTTGATTTATAGAAGTAGAGAGTAAAATGATTGCTATAATATCCTGAGAAAAATATAAATGAGATTGAGAAATGTGTGTAATGGGAGGTGAAAAAATGTTTTTTAATGGGCACAAACATTCAGGTAGGTAAAAGGAATAAAGTATAATGCCTGACAGGAGAGTAGGGTGACTAAAGTTAGCAATGCATTATGCGTTTCTCACTAGATAAAAGTGAGAACCTGAAATGTTCTCAACACAAAGAAATAGTAAATGCTCAAAGTGATACATATTTTAATACAGTGACATGAATATTATACTTTTTTCATATATGAAACAAAATATCGCATGTACTCTATAAATTTGTACGGATATTATGCATTAATAAAAAATGCACATTGGTCTTATCTGTTGACTGACAATAATTAGTGAATAAAAAACCACTGTTTACTCTGTTTAGAGGCATGTTGGAAACTTACAGATCTCATAGAGAAAAGTGTTATTGATAGCCTGCAACTACAATAACCATTGGGCTTTCACCTCTATTGCGGAGATATAAAGCGAAATTAAAAATGAATTTACAGGACGAAGTTGTTTTTTTTTTTGAGACAGAGTCTCACTATGTTGCCCTTGGTAGAGTGCTGTAGTTTCACAGCTCACAGCAACCTCAAACTCTTGGGCTTAAGTGATTCTCTGGCCTCAGCCTCCTGAGTAGCTGGGACTACAGGCAGCCACCACAATACCCAGCTATACAGAACAAATTTTATTCAAAGTCTAATGGCAATGAAATGCCTAATAGAGTAATCTATGTTTTATTTTCCAAGATGTAGCACTCTAAATTGGTGTAAAGGTCTCAAGTCTTGTTATGAAGGACTCAGGACCTAAAGGTCAAGACTCCCTGAGCAAACTAGCACTCATTCAAAAGTGAGTCAGTTAATACCTGTCCTCCTGAGGGTTCCAGTTCAGTGCATGGCTTCCTTCCTCTATGTTCACCCTGTCTGGAAGCTTTCAGTTAACCACATCCTCTTCCTTTTCATCTGCCCCAGCCAGTGAGATACCACATCTTCCTCATTCTACCTTTGTCCATCATTCACATTTTGCAAATGCCACTGCTCCTCCCGGGGTTCAACTATTATATCTTTTCTCTAGAATCATCATCCATATCTATTCTCTGCAAATGTAAATTCATTTTGAGCTTACAAGCAGGTTGCTTTTCCTCAAAATTTTATTCCATGAGTCATTTAAAATCTTAAGAATTGTTATTGTTTGCTGTTGCCAATAGCATACTACAATCTTATATTTTTATATTTTTGGATTACTCTATTAGGCATTTCATTGCTCTTACTCATTGATTAAAATTGTAAGACCTACACTATCTGGTTGTTCTCTATACTCTACCCATGTCTTACTCTTCCCTCTACTTCCAGAGACCTGGTTTCATGCAAATCACTAAGCCCTGTCAGCTGGTTTTAGATTATAAAACTTTGTTAGTATTTTATGGCCTTCATGAAGTTGTTATCATTAGTCTCAAAAAATTCCCACCATATTCTAACTCTAACTTTATCTTAGAGCATGTTACATTCTGTCAGAAGGCAATGCACAATGATTTCAAGTGTCATAGGTTTGGCTCCTCATAAAGATAATGTAATCCTATGGAAAAGTAGACTATTGTTGACTCAATGAGACTTTTTCTGGAAACACAATCCATTACTCAACTCATCCTCTTATCTCCATATCAAGCTAACTGCTTCTAAATGTACAATAGATAAATTAAAATTAAAATGCCTAACCCTAGTCTAGATCTGGGATCCCTACAGAGTGTTGTTTTTAATAATGAAATTTGATTGTACTGCACATTTGCTCTCTCAGTTACCACTTACCCCTTCCCTTCTTCCTCTGTGCAGTAAGTTTTTGCCCACACTTCCCACATGTCCGTACTCACTTATCTAATGTTTTTACCAGCCTTATAAAACTTCCGCCCCATCTTGGCATCCTCCCTGGGCCTGTAGAATCCTTCTATAACATCCACCTTCTCTTGATGAATCCCCACACACTTTTTAAAGCTGCTTTTGCTTTTCCTCACCCATAAACCCTTTTTTTAACATACAAGGAAAAGACAGAGAAGATAAAGTTGTGATTTTTTTTTTATTATTTACTGAATAGAAAGGAGTTCATTAAACAGAAGCTATGCTTTCGAGGACAGCCCAGTCCCCATGTTCAGAAGGAGGATGTCAGGGACACACAGAGGGATACTGGCAAACTGGAGAAAGGACTCAGTGGTACTTGTGGGCTAGAGCAGTGGCCACCCCAGACACTAGCTTCTGCCAGGCAGCCTGCACATCAGGAGTGAATTCCTTGCCAAAATGAGTTGCCAGAATGATCACCATCACATTTCCCAGGAGCTGTTAGTGAAAGACAAAATGAAAGACAGAATGGCATGTTGAGTAGAAGTTTCCAAAAAGAATTTGTAAGGAAGAAAAAAAATGGCTTCATATACTTCCTGACAACCCTGATCCAATACGTTTATTTATTATTTCCCTAATTGATATTTTGCCATCTCGATGGTTACACAACTTCTGTACTTTGTTTTCATAGTCGAAAAAATAAGGGTAATGACAATTATATTACTAGGCACAGAAGAAAAGACACCGCACAGAGCTTTAATATAGGCTTTAGTTATTTTTTTGTTGAACCCTACATTCAACATCTTGCTAAACTATATCCTCACTCTATCTCCCCATTTCACCATTGTTATTTCCCTCCCTTTCTCCCTTTCTTCTTATTATTTCTGTAAATATCAGATTTCAGTTCATGAAGAGTTCTCAGTGGGAGTTGAAAATCTCCAACCAATGTACTAACAAGCCTCCATTTCATCACAATACTGACAGAGAATGTATTTTAGAGAATTTACGGTATTTTTCTTTGAGAAAATCTATCTTTAAAATTTTTAACAAAATCTTTTCCTAAGCTTGGATTATCAAGACCCACATAAAATAAGACATTTGTCCTTCCTTGAGACAGGCCTTCGTCTACCAAAAGCCAAATTGCATTTCTCTTTGCAGAGGTCTGCTATTATATAATGTTATTCTCCAGGGAAAAAACCATCCAATTCTTGACAAAATGTTCCTGAAAAGTGGTAAGAAAATTTAGCCTGTTACTATCTCTTTATTGTCCCTCATTCTGAATCAAGTTGGTCTTGCTTATGCCTACTAGAAATCTGTCTTTTTAAGACCAAGTTGGACCTATGTTTTCTGAAGTCTTCATTGATCCTTCTAATCATAGTTTAACCTTCCATTATTGTCTCAAAGTCAAAGCCAAGAGCCTAGGAGCATTTCCTGAACTTACTTTGAAGTTCTCAGGATCCACGTGCAGCTTGTCACAGTGCAGCTCACTCAGCTTAGCAAAGGCACCCTTGAGGTTGTCCATGTTTTTGACAGCTTCTCCAAAGGAGGTCAGCACCTTCTTGCCATGGGCCTTGACCTTGGGGTTGCCCATGATGGCAGAGGCAGAGGACAGGTTTCCAAAGGTGTCAAAGAATCTCTGTGTCCAGGGGTAGACAACGAGGAGCCTATGATACGTCACCATAACAGGTGGAAAATTAGTGATGCTCAAAATCTTTAGGACTTTCCTGGTCAGTTTGCCAGGGTTATATTCCCCCTTTATTCCCATGCACTGAGAACCAGTGTTTACCTGCCCAAGGCTTCGCCTCCAGCCTCTTCTATATTCACCTTTCCCCACAGGCTCACGATGGTAGCCTTTTCCTCAGCAGTAAAATGCACCATGGTGTCAAGTCTGGGAGTTTGCTGGTGATCACAGCTGTACCAGAAATAGGTGTATGCTGCTGATTTTCTATGTGGCCTTTTATCCTCCACTGCTGAAGTTCTGGCCCCTTGTTCTCCGTGGCAGTTAGAAGTCATTGGTCAAAGCTAAGCTCTGTCCCTCAGGGGTGGAGCCCGGTCAGGAGAGGGTCAGCAGTGAAGTAGGCACACATTGAGATAATGTGTGGGGGATGCTGAGACCTTTCTTTCCTTGTGTCCTCCTCCATGCACAGCACACTTTTTCCTTCATTCCTTTTCTCACTCTCTTCTTTCCCCACATCACCTTAATAAATAACAAACATCTCTCCCATTACCCCTTTTCCAAGAGTCTCATAATGAACTAAGCCTCAGGTAGGAAAACAGCTTCAGCCAAAATGAGTTTAATATTTGGATTATGGATAGTGACAATGACAAAGACAGGCCTGGCCAAGAAACAAAAAGGGTAAGCTGTTGACATGGAGTTTTATCCAGTTCTAGCGCTCTTGGTGACTGACTTGTAGCCAAACCTCTGGATCTTAGTTTTTCTAGGGAGATAAAAACCATACATGGTCCCATCTAGAAATTGAACAGAGTAGTAAAAAATTCACCCCAATATTGAAGTCTTAATTCCAAAGTGTAATACTAAGACCTGGTTCTGGGAGAGGACAGAAGGAACAAGATTACACCTGGTGCTTCCAGGGAACACTTTCTCTTTCCATTTATCTGTGACTATAGAGGGAATTGGCCACTTTGTGGATATTTCCCTGAGCTATCTTTGTGCTTGTCTGTCCTGCCTATATACTTCTCATCAGTGAGAGAACTGAGAAATGTAAAATTATTTGAAAACAAGATTTGTGATCAAACTGAGAAACAAGTATTTTGATATGTTAATTAGATGAAGAGTCAGGTTAAATTTAGTGTTAGCTCTAGCCATAGGTGCCAATGTCTAGGTTGTAATGACTTGTTAGCTCTTTATATGTTGAAGCTAAAACTGGAGCTACTATTGATATATATTCAGTTCCACCCATGTGCAGGAAGAATGTTCTCTGTGCTGTATCTTTTCATCTGTGCCTAGTAATATAATTGTCATTACCCTTATTTTTTTCGACTATGAAAACAAGGTACAGAAGTTGTGTAACCGTCGAGATGGCAAAATTGATGATTAGGGGAAAATGCGACCAGGAATGCACAGATTCCACCTTTGTTAATTCTAAAAAAAGTCCTGCTACATCAGTATAATCTAGTGAGGTCTGCCTAGTTCCTTTTCTAGCTAGTTCCACATCTATTTCTATCTTTTCTTTTCTTTAGTGCTCTATTGGCCCCTTCCAGACTTGGGAGTTTCTTTTCCTATAATATCTTGCATTTTGATGCCCCAGAGGTTTTTGGCCCTTTTACTCAGCCATTTGTCTTCTGCCTTCCCAGTCTAGTGCCCTTGAGATCTCCATATATTCCATGTTTACTGAGAACTCTTCTCTTATCTATAAACCTATCTTGGCATTTATTATCTTTTCTTAAGAGTGTGATAAAAAACACTTCTAGCACATGAATTGTCTTTCTCTTAAGATTCTGGAAGTCTTTATCTGATTTAGTGACTCTCTCCAAATTAGTAGTATTCCAAGCCAATGAATTTCTTTACCACTTTCTTTTAGGTTCTAATTAAGAATATCTTTCTGGAGGCTGAGAGCAGTGGTTCACACCTGTAATACCAGCACTTGGGGGGCCAAGACGAGTGGATTGTCTGAGTTCACAGGGTTGAGACAAGCCTGAGCAAGAGAGAGACCTTGTCTCAAAAAAAAAAAAAAATAGCTGGGCATTGTGGTGGGCACCTGTAGTCCCAACTATTCGGGAAGCTGAGGCAAGAGAATCACTTGAGCCCAAGAGTCTGAGTTTGCTGTAAGCTCGGAGACTATAGCACTCTACCGAGGGCAAAAAAGTGAAACTCAAAATGGAATATCTTTCTGGGCATACATTCCAAACAATAGTCAATATAGACATAATCAGGAATTCCTAAACTTTTTATGTAGCATGGACTAGTTTGGCAGACTGTTACTACTAAAAATAATGTGGGTTTTATTTATATAAAATAATATAAATAGTATTGCTAAGGCAGCCAGTTATATTAAAAAACAGTTATCAAATATCAAAACATCAAATTTATAGCATAATATTATGTATGCTTCTTTATTAAATCATTAAGTAGTGATATAAGGAAATGTTATTTAAAAACATCAGGGCCCATAGCTCAGTGATAGGGCACTGACCACATGCACCAAGGCTGGTAGGTTCAAGCCTGGCCCAGGCCTGATAAACAACAATTATAATTGCAACCAAGAAATAGCCAGGTGTTATCATGGGCACCTGTAGTCTCAAGTACTTGGGAGGCTGAGGCAAGAGAATTGTTTAAGCCCAAGATTTTGAGGTTGCTGTGAGCTGTGAGCTATGACGCCCGGCACTCTACTGAGGGTGACACAATTTAAAAAAAAAAAAAGAAAGACAGAAAGAAAGAAAGAAAGAAAGAAAAACAAAATATCTGTAAGACTGTAATGTAATATGAAAATACCTTATTTCTCTCTATAAACAGACCAGAGGAACTGCTGATATTAAACCAGTTTGTGATTTATATTCAAAAGGGAAGGAAATACTAAATTTCTTTTAAAGTTAGTGAAAATAAAGAGGGATTATTTTTCCCATAAAATTTCACCATTTCCTTTAGTGTTCTGAGGACCCCAGATGAAGACTTCATGGGCTAGAATCTATAGCTGAAGTGGACAGGATGCTAGGTTGGGAGAGAAGATGTTTGATCATTGAAGCAGAAGACTAATGAATAGTCAAGAAGAGCAGTTCTTGAGTTAAGAGTTTATTATCAATGCAGACAGCACTCTGGGTTTTCAAGGGAAATTTGCTTTGGATCTATCTTATAAAGGCAGTGACCTTCATCAGGACTTGGAAGTGAGGGTTAGACACTGTCAAAGTCCAAGGATTAAAGATTAGGTTTCTCAAGGTCATGAGTTTGGGGAAAATGTTCCTCCCTAAAATCGACCCTAGAGTGTGGCAGTCTTCTCTTATATTGAGAGTATGGGGTTGATCTTCCTCGTCCTCTCTCAGATACAATTACGGGGCCCATCTATATCCCTCTCTTCATGGCCTATAGTACCTGTACAGACCTGGCTAGACTCCAGAGACCTGGCCCATCTCATGTTCTCATATGGCTATAAGTCGTGGAGAAGAGATTCAGGAAGGTTTACAGGGTTTAAACACAGCAGGTCTGTGCTATGAATTCTGGTTCTGGAGTCAGGTAACCTGTGGGAAGTGTCATTATTGCTTAGGTCCTTGTTAGTTCAGGTTAAATAACCTCAGTTGCTCATTTCTAAGCACTTCATTTTTTTTCCCTATGAAATACCAGGAACAAGTAATCATTCGCTTCCATTTCTAGATGAAAAGCCCAAAATTTAGACAAAGAAATGACAATGTTATGCAAGAGAAGTCAGAAAAAGTAATCAATAAGAACATTGCCTTATTGCCTATGTAATTAAAAATCAATAAAATAAAAACTATGTTTGTCTTAATACATTTAAATGGCTCAATGAGTAGGGTACCAGCCCCATATACTGAGGGAGTGGGGGGTTCAAACCCAGCTCCAGCCAAACTGCAACAAAAAAATAGCCAGGCATTGTGGCAGGGGTGCCTGTAGTCCCAGCTACTTGGGAGGCTGAGGCAGGAGAACCGCCTAAGCCCAAGAGTTTGAAGTTGCTGTGAGCTGTGATGCCTCAGCACTCTACCAAGGACTATAAAGTGAGACTCTGTCTCAAAAAAAAGAACCTTTCAAATTTTATAATGATCATTTCCTCCCTCCAAAAGTTTCCAGTAGCATTTGTACTTTTGTAAGTTCTGTGAAGAAGTTTTAAAAATGTAAGAGGTCTCTTTTCAACAGGAAAAAAATTCAATGGTTTTTTAAATCTTTTTAACTCATTTATAAAATTTATTTAATCTGAGGAATCAACTATTGCATTGTCCTTCGGCACTATTAGTATGAAGAATTCTATACTTTAGATTGCTGGTAGTTAAAGTAGACTCTTTATTGTATGCTTTTTATAGCATATTTTTTAGAAAAAAATTTACTTCAATGACCATTGTTTACCACAAATAAGTTCTTTTGTTTTTACTTTTAACATAGAAAAATTATGAACAAGGTTTTTAAAACATTGAAACAAAAAACTTCTTAGAATTCTTAATTAAAGAGGCCAGGCACAGAGACTCATGCCTGTAAACCTAGCCCTCTGAATGCTGAGGCTGGCAGATCACTTCAACTCAAGAGTTTGACAACAGCTAGAACAAGAATGAGAACCTGTTTCTACTAAAAAAAAATATATATATGAGTGTTGTGGCAGGTGCGTCTAGTCCCAGCTACTTCAGAGGCTAAGGTAAGAGGATTGCTGGAATCCAAGAGTTTGAGGTTGCTATGAGCTATGACACCACTGTACTCTACTGAGGGTTACAAAATGATACTCTGTCTCAAAATATATAGATAGATAGATAGATAGATAGATAGATAGATAGATAGATAGGTAGATCCTTGATTCCAGAGGTTTGCATTATATTCCCATTATATCTAAATTTATATTCTCAGAACAGTTCTATTAGGTTTTTGCCTTAGCTGAAAATGACGTGGACGCCATGAGTAACACAGCTGTTCTGGTGGCTGCTAGGCAGGAAGCCTGTGAACATCTCCCAGCTCCTTGGGTGATTGTAAATAATGAGTGAATAAAATACAACTTAGGGTCACAAAATACTGCTGACCGGCCTCTATGCACTGGCCTCTGCCTCTCCCCTCACACAGGCTGCAGGAGTCTAACCCAGAGCTGGGCTCGTTCTCAGGGTGCCTTTCTCCCTTGACAGCTTAGAGCATAGACATGGAGTATTCGACTGACCCCTTAGATTCTATACCATGCCTAACACATAACCTGAGATTCCTCACTTTCCTGTATGATTGCCTTAAGGTTAAAACCTGACTCTGACAACTTAGAATAGTCATAAATATCCGATTTTTCTCTTAAATATAGCTTTACTTTTTTAGTTTCTTTAACTTTTTCTGATCCTGAGTAAATAAAATTGTCTTCATTTATTTTCATAATTAAAATTCAGAGAAATTATTATTTTTTTGTCTATATTAAATAGTATTTATTTCCATGTATCATATGAAATAAGAACAACATAGAAATACTCTGAAATAATTAAGAGAAATGTACTTTTCAATTTTCCTTTTCTTCAGTTTACTGTACCACCTTAATTTACTGGCTTAAATCTCATTGCTATTACCCAATATTTAAATCACATAATAAATAACCAATGTCATTTAAACATAGGACCTCCCCCAGAAACATTCATGAGCCCAATATTTGAATGATTTCGGGATAGGGCTGATTCAAATGGGAGCTATTATAAGTTCAGGAATTAGAATTATATATCCAGAATGTTGGAGATCGATTATATGCCACAATTCCACCTCTGATGTTAGAAAATTGAGAAGTTTCAACTCCATCCTGGGCATGTGGTGGGATCTCACCTAATTGCACGTCGCGAGGGTGTATAACATGCCCCCTGGATCAGGGGCTCTTTTATAATTTATAAATTTACCCTGGAAGTGAAAACAATGTAATCTAAAAATTCTACTGCCATATTAATTTGAAATAAAAAAATAAAAATAATAAAAGAAAACAGAGAAGTTATTGATGTGGTGCTTTTTAAATTCTCAATAAAAAAAAAAAGTGAGTAAATATTTCTTCCCTAGGTATGCTGTCTTTAGTACTTTGACTATTTAGCATTGAAGCTATAGCACAGAATGTTTCCTGAATAAAAGACTAAATGGGGAGGATAAAATTGAGGATTGGCATCCAGGCAAGGTTAAATGAAAGTATCAGTCATTGTAGTTAGACCCTCTCCGTTAGCAACATCGTCAGCCACAGAAATTATGAGCAACCAGGAGCTTTTGTTTTGTTCATTAAGGGTGAGGATGCTTAAGGATGACTGTCTCTCTAAAACCCCTCTAAGAGCCCTTGATACTTTTAGCCCCAAAGGGCTTTATTCTGAAAGCCACTATCTGAACCCCTAGATTATGAAGCCTGAGGCATCTGTGAAGGAAACACTTCTTTTTCTCAGCTTCCTTAGACCGATGTGCTGCTAGAGCTTTTCTGTGCGCTCCAACCTCATTCAGACATCAGTCATACCTTGCACCTGTTTTTTCTTTTTTTTTTTCAGTTTTTCTTTTTGCGTATTTATTTACGTTTTGTGGGAGGTTTGCCACCGTGTTTTGTTTTGTTTTGTTTTAGTTGTAATCAACAGGGTCATTCAGACCCAGTGTTTTTCTACTGGGGACTTGAGTTAGTGATAGCTGGGATGGTTTAGGAACTGTGGATAAAGATAAGTGTTAGGATTACACAGGGCTGTGGCTCAGGAGGGGCCACAGTGAGACAGTGAGAGCCAGAACTCTCTCGCTGCTACCTTCTCAGTCCCCATCTTTGGTTTCTACATGTGTAGATAAATGGAAGGGTCTGAGTTTGAGGGTACTGCATGTTTAATGGCTCAGAAATACCTGATGAATGTGTCTTGTGTTTTATATGTGTGTGTGTGTGTTATGCTTATAAATATTCCACTGTCATCAAAATGTGAATCCTACAGTGACTAGATAACTTACAAAGCTTAGAAAGCAGGGAAATAAAATGCATTCTCCAAAGTAATCTCAGAAAAAGAAAAAGAAAAAGAAAAAGAAAGAGTGTCTAAAACTCAAAGTTGCTTAAAAGAAACAGAATGACTCTCAAGCTAGAAACTCTTAACTATAATCTGACAGAATGTTCTCATGTATAAAGGAAAGTACATTCATTGTTATAGAATTGGCCAGACAGGAAAACATAGGAAAAGAAAAGTGCTGCGTTGGCTACAGTCTAGAGATGTTTTGAAGCTGACACAGCACCGGTGCCTAGGCCCAGCCTGCCTTCCCATGTTTGACCCAAATGCTACAAGTGATTTACTTCAGCGGCTTGATCACATTAGGTGATCTGTCTTGGCAGTTTGTTCTCTCCATTTGTACTTGATTAATAAAAAGGGAGCTATTAATTGCTCAAATAGACACGAACATTCCAGTTACACACTCAATATAAATCAATAAACACTCTGATTTCTATTTTAGTCTTTTTTGCCTTTTATTTTGGCTAGAATAAGAATGAAGAGCAAATTTTAGCCTATCAAAGAAAGAATAACCCAGTTGAGGCCCTGCCTAGTTCAGGTGACCTTAGGACATTCAACATTTATTTCTCCACTGATTTCTTGGTGTGTGAATCAGACACATGCCTCTTACCACTCATAAAAATTAATTCAAGATGGTTAAAAGACTTACATGTCAGGTATGAAACCCTAAGAATTCTAGAGAAAAATATAGGAAAATCTTCTAGATACTGGCCTATGCGATGAATTTATGAAAAAGACCCCAATGGCAATCATAGCAACAACAAAAATTAATAAGTGGGGTTTGACTGAACTAAAAAGCCTTTCCACAGCTATGAAAACAATCAACAGAGCAAATAGGTAATCTACAGAATGGAAGAAATTTGATGCCAGCTACGCATTTGATAAAGAGTTAATAACCAGAATTTGTAAAGAACTGAAGAAATCAGCAAAAAAAAAAAAAAAAAACTATTAGGAAGTGGGAAAAGACATGAACAGAAGCAAAATGACTTGCATTTTTTAAAAGATTACTCAGGCTACTGTGTTGAGAAGAAACTGTAGGGCAGCAGTGATGGGAGCAGAAAGATCAGTTATGAGTCCATAGCTGTAGTTTAAGTGGAGGTGGTAGTGGCTTAGACCGGGGGTATAGAGATGGCAATGATAACAAAGGGTCAGCCTCCAGATACACTTTTTAAGGTAAAGCCAACAGGATTTTCTGACAAAGGATATGGAATTGTAGGATATGGGGGGGGGGGCGCTGTGCAGTGTTTGTATAAACATCTTTGGGTAGATTTATTTTCTCAGTGCTTGGATTTATGCTAGACATGAATTATGTAACCTGCCTCTATTCTTAGCATAGATATATACTTAAACCAAGAAGGAAGTTTTAACATAGCAGCAGTAAATCTCTGTGTTTTTATCAGAGTCCAGTAGACTGACAAGAGGTCATTCACTCACCAATTACAAAAAAATTATTCCAAGGGTGTACCATGGTCTGTAATGGATCCTGAGAACCTAAGTCTCTCACAGCTCCTGACTTCAAGAAGCTTAAAAAAATCCAAGAGCCCAAAAATTCTGAAAATTCTTCATGGATTTGTTGAACTAATTTATCTGCTTCTCTTTTTTAAATTTTCTTTGTTGGCTTACTGTGGTGGCTCACACCTGTAAGACTAGCACTCTGGGAGGCCGAGGTGAGTGGATTGCCTCAGCTCAGGAGTTGGACACCAGCCTGAGCAAGGGCAAGACCTTGTATCTAAAAAAAGACAGGCATTGTGGTGGGTGTCTTTAGTCCCAGCTACAAGACAAGAAAATCACTGGAGCCCAAGAGTCTGAGGTTGCTGTGAGCTCTGATGCCCGAGACAGTTATGACTCTATCTATAAATAAATAAATACAAATAAATTTTTCCTTGCTGTGTAATCCCTAAAGTCACTTCATATTTCTGAAACATCTTTTTACCACTATGAAACCCTATAGAAATCAACTTCAAAGCCATTCTTCTGAAAACCTTCTCTGTTCCCTTAACCACTGTTTTTTCTTTACCCGAGAACTATCTCTTCCTCTCCTGTTGTCTTTGTTTGCTTATTTGTTTGTTTTAATTGCTTTGTAGTCTTTCACAGTTATTCATATTTGTAAGCCCTATAGGAATGTTCCTTCTTGCAGGAAGTTGTTCCTGAAGTTGATTACATCTTCCCAATACAAAGAGTAGCACAGACTGGCCTGAGGTATGCCCCTTAACTGACAGCTTCCCAGCAGCCTCTTCACTCACATCTGACCCTGTGTGTTAGCATATGCCCCTAAGACCATAGGCCCTTTGACATCCAGGGGTAAAAATGGTAAGTAATATTTATTTCTTTTTCCTCTTCTTATTTCTTACTCTCCTGCTCTTCTCTGAGTCTCCAGAGCTTCATATGGACTAAATGTTTAGCATGTGGGATCCTAGAAAGGTGGGAGCTGAAGAACCCCTTTACCCACCCAGCCCTGCCGTATCTTTAGACAGAGGAATAAACCAAGGTTGTGCCTTGGATCGTAAGGCACACGAGAAGTTGTCAGGTAACTCACTAGCATGGGGCTTATACTTCCAACTACTGTGACACCATTTGATTAATGACTATATATTTTATAAACTAAAAATCCATATGCATCTCCTAACAAAGTACAATTTTTCTGCTTTTAGTTATAAGAGGCCACCTGCAAGATGTGTATATATTTCACAATGATTGATCATCATGCTCTGGCATTTGATAAAGACAGACAAAAAAAAAATCAGGAAATAATACATTCTAGGATATGTTAGTTCTTCTCAGAGGTTCCTCTCTTCTCAAGTTACTGGCCAGGGTGGAGTTTTAGTCAGGCAGGCAGCTTCTCTTTTTCTTGCCATCTGTCTTGTAAGCATCCTGCTGGGAACCCAGATAGCAGACATCACTCAAGGCTTGAAACATCTGGCCACACACCCTAAGCCCCAGCTTGACTCAGCATGATTCAGCATTGCTGTGCAGGGACCAGGTGTTTGCCTAGAGGGCTGTACAGAACCAGAAGTTAGGGGCAGGGCATTGACTCAGTCTGAGGCCCAGTAGAATTGTCCATGGTTGACCTATGGGAAGGCAGATGGGGTCTTAGACACTGAATACGGACTAAGGGGAAACCTGGAGCTTATGTAGTCAGAGATGAGGAAGAAGGCTGGAGAGACTACAGGAGCTTGGGTTTGTAAAAAAGTAAGTCACCTGCTGGGTGCTGAACACTTAATTGTAGTGCTTGAATCATAAAGAAGAATAAGGAATATATCTTGCTCCCCCCCCAGGAGTCCTTGTGAAAAATAATAGTTTACTATAATACAATATTACTGTATTTTCTGTATTTTAAATTAGAGATGTATATGGGAAGGGAGAAATTAATGTCATTCTCAGTATAGGTTATTTTAAAGGAAGAAGACATGTATCAGAACATATAACAAAATTAAGGAAATGTAAGCTAGATTTTCAAAGGTGAAAATGGATTTTCTTGATACAGAACACTTGTTTATCTCCCTTTGGGGCAAGGCATATGACACTGGACAAAACCCATTGAGACAGAGTTTAGCATCAGAGGCGCCTTATTAGTGCATGAACAGAAGAGACACTTACCTCACTCACTCTCCCCTCCTCTATTCTACATCACAAGTTTTATATGCCTGCTAGGGTCAGGCAGATCACATAAGAGAAGAGGATGCTATGCAGAGTCTGCAATGAATATGAGCTCACGCTTGATAAAATAAGAAAATCAGCAATTTAGCCAGCCAAATGTTGTCATAAGGGATTTAGGGAGCCCAGTAACCCCAGAAATACCATCTACTTTCTTTTTTTTTTTTTTTTGAAGACAGAGTCTTACTTTGTCACCCTCAGTAGAGTGTCATAGTGTCACAGCTCACAGCAACCTCCAGCTCTTGGGTTTAGGCAATTCTCTTGCCTCAGCCTCCCACGTAGTTGGGACTACAGGTGCCCACCACAATGCCAGATATTTTTTTATTGCAGTTTGACTGCTAAATCAAATCTGCCACCTTCAGTATATGGGGCCACCACCCTACTCACTGAGCCACAGGTGCCAGCCAATACCATCTACTTTCTATTTGATCTTGAGCAAGTTGCTTAACCTGTCCAAGTCTCTAAAGTAGAGGATGATAATGTCTTAGCTCATAGGATTATGAGGATTAACTTAGTTAATTGTACACAGAGATGGGAACACAGTATACACTCACTAAGTTTTAGCTGTTTTTTATATATATATATTTTTTTTCTTTTTTTGAGAAAGAGTCTCACTTTGTTGCCCTTAGTAGAGTGCCATGATGTCAGAGCTCACAGCAACCTCAAACTCTTGGGCTCAAGTGATTCTTTTGCCTCAGCCTTCCAAGTAACTGAGACTACAGGTGCCTGCCACAATGCCCAGCTAATCTTAGAGGTGAGGTCTCACTTTTGCTTAGGTTGGTCTTGAATTCAGGAGCTCAGGCAATTCACCTGCCGTGGCCTCTCTAAGTGCTGGGATTACAGGTGTGCAGCTGTTATAATATTGTAACATGTATATACATATAACTATGAGAGTTGCATGTTATTTTAAATGATAATTGTAAATACAGTTATTTTTGATATGTTTATTGACTTAAATGTTTGCAGCAGATTTAAGTTTATTTTAAACACTATTCAGACCTTTCAAAATAATTCCATGAGAGTAGATATTTAGACAGGCCCTACTTTCACAATTTCTAGTCTACCTTCTTTCTATCTTCAATCCTCTCAGTTCTTGTCAAAGTGCCACTTCCCCTAGTCTTCCTTTGACCAGTGAGCATTTTCATGGGCAGTGCATGGTCTCTACACTTTGACTTAGAAGAAAATATAGTAATGGATTATATCTGAGAAAGAAGAACTGAGAGCTCTAGCCTGACAGAGATAATATAGGCACTTCTGTAGAATTGAGGCTCAGTTCTTTGTTTCTGCTTGCAGATGAGAAAGACAATGTGAAGCCAAAAATGATTTTAAAGTGGTTAACACAGGAGCAGGCTCTAGCAGTGGTAAAATTGGGGGTAATTTTTTTTAAACTAGATCCTACAAAGGGAAATATGGCAATTTGGAGAGTCTCTCTTCGTATTTTTGTGTTCTGGTCACAGTACCATGGCATTTTTCCTAGCCCGGTAAAGGGCTCTCTTGACACTAATTAGAATGTGACACAGACTTGAACCAGACACATATTAATGTATGTATCTTTGAGGGACAGTGGTATAACATACTACTGCAGAGTAAGGGGAGAGATGGTGGGCTATGAAAGAGGAGTAATTAAACAATAATTAACAATAATTAAACTTGCAGTTTGACCAAGAAATCAAGGGAGGATTGGAGCAGGTATGGGCCTCCAGCTTTCTCAGGGATCTGCTATAACTTGTCATCTGACAATCTCTATCATCCAAGAGTCTCTTTTTATTGTGAACTTGTTTCTTTACTTCTTTCTCTCTCAAACTCTCCTAAGGAGATGAACCATGGTTGAGGAAGTATGATCTACAACTGTGGCCTGAGCCCTGACCTCTGATTTCCAAGGGGTAAGAGTGTCCTCACCTTCAGAATGCAGGGAACAAAAATATCCACGCCTACTTTCTTTGGTCCACAGTATATGTTTATGTTGGTTTTTTGCTACAGAAAGAGCACGGTTTACAATGGTAAGAAAATTGGCCAGTTTTTAGACCCTATGTCTTAACCTCACTATCTGGTGACTTTATAAACATGGGCAGGTATCTGTTTGACTTTTGATTCCCAGACTCAAAGGGAGGACATATAATGTAGACAATAGGGGAGTCCAGACTATCTGGGTTCTAATCACAAAGTGGCTACTTAATAGCTTAGACTTTCAAGAAATATACTATTTGTGCCTTGATTTCCTCATAAGTAAAAGAGACAATAATACTTCTGAGTATTGGTATGAGAATAAACGAGAATAAACTAAGTTAATTAACACAATGTACTTAAATTAGATTATAGCCTATCCTCAGCCCTCAAGAGGTTCTGCTTATCATTAATTATAATATGCTTAATAATATGTACTTCATGGAACTACCACATTTAAATACCATAGAAGAGGATGTGGCATGTAAGTTAAAGTCCCATCTCCTTTTCATTTTCCTCTTGTCTTATCTACTCTATTTCTTGTGTTCCTTGTGTGGTCTCTAGTCCCTTCATGATCCTGTTTCTCTCTCTTCTCCTGCACAGATTCCTAAAAACCCTTTCGGTTTTACAATCTTGGATTATACAAACTCCTAGTGAAGTGATGTTTTCTTAAACTGTAGAGTTGCTGAAAGCCAGGAGAGGCAGCCATTAAAGCTAGGTTCTGAACTTTGTAGCACCTGCCTAGGTGGTCCACCTGTGAGAGGACCAAGGCCATTGCTAAATTAAACATCGTATTTTAAGGTTGTCACCGTATTTCTAAGATTGGTAATAGTATTTTCTGGAATTTGCCTGTTTCATTAAACCTCTTAGACATTAAGGAGTCCACAGCTCTGTCCTGAATTGCTAAGGCCCCTGATCCAAACAGTATGTTTAATGCTCATAGTACCCTCACATGATAGGTACAATTATCTTGTTTTATGATGACCAGGCTGAAATCAGGAGAGTCAGGGCTTTAGCCTCTCACTGAGAAGATGGAAAGGCAGCTTCATATCATAATATAATGAAAAAATGCTGCTGTGTTGTGCCTCCCACCCTTCCCATGTCTACACTCCTGGTCTATCACCTCCAAGAGTCATGGACTCCACCCAGAGCTGCCAACCTGACCTAACCAACTATCTGAGCCCACAGCCCTGTAGCCCTTCTGGGCCCTGATAGTTTGCAGCTAGCCCTGCCCTACCCTCCCTGCATCCTCCGATAGACACATCTTGCACATCAGCTCCTGAAGTCCCCACAGGGGCTGGGAGTGCACAGGTTTGCTGAGTCAAAGTTTCCTAAAGTCTAAGCCCTTAGAAACTAGTGTCACCAAAACCATAGTTGCAGGTATCCTGCCTGGCTGCCTCCTTCACCCACAGCCCAATTTCTCTGCTTCAGCATCCCTTCCATCTCACCCTCCTTACCCATGTAGCAAAGGGCTCAGGAGCTTTGGGTCTTGGGCTGCCTCTGATGTGTCTGACCATAGGCAGATGTCTTGACTCCTCTGAGCTCTATCTTCTCATCCAAAAATATCCCTATGCCAAAAATGGCATCTATTTATAGCGTTAATGGGGGGGGAGGGAAGAAGTAGCTATATAGAGTACATTTTAGAATACATAATATCTCAATAATTACTAGTAGATTTTATAAGCCTTTGACACTGTCTCTCAACTCTCTTACTCAGTCCCATCTCTACTGTCCTTTCTCCCTTCACTCTTACATTCATTCTCTCTTACCTACAGGGATTCATCTCTTTATGGTTTTCTTATGGTTATTTTGAATTTTAGAATGGGATTTGGGAATAAGTCATTAGGAAGTGAGGCATTTCCTAAAGAAGTCATACTCCCCATAGGGGTCATCTCAGTAAGGACTAGGCAGGAGGATCAAGGGCAAGGGCAAGTGCTAAGGGTGAAACACTGAGGACCTGGGGGCCAGTCAGGGTCTCCCACTGCTGAAAGCAGGACTATGGGGACCAGCCTCCAGATGCTGGTTAGACTTAATCCCAGGGAACTCCATTGAAGAATTTTCTGGGCAAAAGTGAGAAGATTCCAACCGGACAGACTTAGAGAGACTCTCTGGAAGCTTGGGGGAGGCTCTCTGTCTGCTGAGGGAAACCTGCTCAGTGTAGGCTCTGGGCTCTGTCCTCCTCACATCATGTGGGCTTCTGATTTTAAAAGCCCCAAATTCTACTTGCTAGAGACCTGACTAGGGAAGGAACACTGTGTTTCCATTTCACCAGGAGTGTTTTTGCTTTTTTCACAGCATGAAACATACCCATTTCATGTTTTGATTCATCCAACAAAGAAGTATGGGGGAAACCTGTCCTCATGCCTAGGCCTGTGCTCACCATTGTGTGTATGATGGGGAAACAGAGAAAAAAATGCAATGAAATGGCATAAGGCTACTCACAACTAGAAGAGTTTGAGAATTCATCAAGACCAGCCTTCTGCCTAGGGTGGGTACTCCTTTGGGGATTGATATAGTCACAAGTAAAATACTTTATTATGGGAAGGAATTCATGGATTTACCACTATGCCTGCTCTTTCTTTCTCTCCCCTCCCTCCCTCCTTCCCTCCCTCCCTCCTTCCCTCCCTCCCTCCTTCCCTCCCTCCCTCCTTCCCTCCCTCCCTCCTTCCCTCCCTCCTTTCTTTCTTTCTTTCTTTCTTTCTTTCTTTCTTTCTTTCTTTCTTTCTTTCTTTCTTTCTTTCTTTCTTTCTTTCTTTCTTTCTTTCATATTAATATTTCAACAAAGGCAGAGAGACATGGTGTCAGACTA
>CAUYQV010013559.1:0-11718 GCA_963574575.1 Galagoides demidoff
TTTTTTGAGATGGAGCCTCAATCTATCCCCCTGGGTAGAGTGCCATGGCATCACAGCTCATAGCAACCTCCAACTCCTGGGCTCAAGCGAGTCTCCTGCCTCTGCCTCCCAAGTAGCTGGGACCACAGGTGCCCACCACAATGCCCGGCAATTTTTTGGTTGCAGCCATCATTGTTGTTTGGCGGACCCGGGCTGGGGATTCGAACCTGCCACCTTAGGTGTACGTGGCTGGCGCCTTAGCTGATTGAGCCACAGGCGCCGAGCCGTCTTTTATTAGTTTTGTTGGTTTAAATCTAATTGCATCTGCAAATAAGATTATAACTCCCACTTTTTACTGATTTCCATTTGCATGGATTATTACCTTGAGTCTTGTTTTATCTTTTGAGTTTAGGTGTACTTCTTGGCGACAACAGATGTTGGGCTTGAGATTTTGTATCCAGTAAGCAAGACTGTGCTTTTTAGGCAGGAATTCAAGCCATTCACATTTATCATGAGAACTGATAGGTATGGTGAAGTTTTGGTTATTTAATTTTTCAAAGGTCTAGAGATTTTATTCATTGTGCCATTATTGAAGGTAGGCTTTGTTCTTCCATTTCTGGATGTGTTGACCTTGGAGATAGACCATCATATTGGAAATTACAAGAAATGGGTCTGAGTACTTCCTGTAGAACTGGTCTAGTTATGCAAATTTCCTCAACACTTGCATGTAAGTAAAATATTTGATTTCTCCATCACAAATGAAACTCAGTTAAGCAGGATACAGAATCCTGAGCTGAAAGTTGTTTTGTTTAAGAAAGTTAAAGCCCAAGAATAATCTCTTTGCGCTTGGAAAGTTTCAGCTGAACGATCTGTGTCATCCTGATATTTTCCCTTTGCAGGTCAGGCTTTTCTTATGACTACCTGCTTGTAGGATTTTCTCCTCATATTGACATTGGCAGTGTTAATTACAATGTGTCTAGAAGACACTTTGGATTGAATTGTGCTGAGGTTCTGAAACTACGGTTCGAATTTTTGTGTCTCTCACAAGTAGGGTATCAGTGCCTTAGGACCACCCTCTTCTCCTTCAGAATCCCTATAATTTGGATATTTGATCTTCTGGAATAATCCCATAACTCTCTTAGGAAATATTCTGTTTTTGTTCTCTCTTTCTCTCTCTCTTTTTTTTTTCTGCTTATTTGACTGATTGGCATAGTTCAAAACTCTTGCCTTCAATTTCTGAAATTCTTTATTCTCCACGTTCTACTCTATTACTGAGGGTCTCTGCCATGTCTTAAGCTCTTCAAATGCCTCTTTCAATTTCCCAAGCTCTGCTATATCTTTTCTTTATTATGTCCATATCCTTGGTGACTTTGTTTTTGAATTCATTAGTTTCTTGAGATAAGATTAGGACAATTTTTTGGATTTCCATTTCCATCTTCTCCTTTATTCCATTTGTCTTATTAGCAATCCATATTCTGAGTTTTATTTCTGACATTTCAGCAATTTCTCCATAGATGGTCTTTCTGCTGTATCTCTCTATATCTCTATGAGATGTATTCCAATTTTTCATGTTGCCAGAATTCTTTTTCTGGATCCTCCCCCTGAGTATTTTCAGTTTTTTTTTAAAGTTACATTTTTTTTTAACGAAATAAAGGTATGTTCCTGAATAGTTATGCTGAATAGAAATGGTGAGAGTGGACATCCTTGTCTTGTTCTAGTTAAAAGTAGAAATACCTCAACATTTCCTCATTCAGCGTGATATTGGCTGTGGGTTTGTCATATATAGCCTTTTAAATTTTGAAATAAGTTCCATAAGTCCATTCTGTTAGAAATTTTTATCATGAAAGGGTGTAAAATTTTTTAGAATGCTGCTTCTATTTTGAGATGATCATATAATCATTTTTGTTTCCTTTTGTTTATGTGGTTGATTATATTTATATAGGTTTGAAAATGTTGAACCATCCTGGAACCCTGAGATAAACTTATTTGGATGGAGTGGACTATTTTTTGATGTGCAGCTTAATTTTGTTTACTAGAATTTTGTTGAGAGTTTTTGAATTTATATTTATAAGAAATATTGGCCTATAGTTGTTTTCTTTTCTTTTTTTTTTTTTTTCCTGCTGCTGCTGTTGTTGTTGGGTCCTTTCTTGGCTTTGATATCAATACTGGCTTTGTAGAAAGAGCTGGGGGATTCCTTCCTTCTTAATATTTTTAAATATTAAAAATATTTAATTTATGCATTTAAATATTTATTTCTGCATTATGTATTGGTTCTTTGTATGTCTGATAAAATTTGGCTATGAAACCAGCTGGTGCAAGACATTTTTCCTTAGAAGATTTTTTAGTGCTGCTTCAATTTCATTGTGCATTTATTGTCTGTTCAGGAGTTCTATTAATTTCCTGAGTGAGCATTGGGACAGTGGGTGCTTCCATAAATTTGTCCATTCCCAAAACATTTTTGAGTTTAAGTGCATAAAGACTTCTGTAGTATTCAGAGATGATGTTTTGTATTTCCGCAATATCAGTTGTAAAATCTCCTTTTTCATTTCTGATTGAGCTTATTTGGGTCCTTTCTTTACCATTTCTGCTTAATATTGTGAGAAATCTATCACTACTGTTTATCTTTTCAAAGACCCAATTTTTTGTTTAATTAATCTTCTGCACATTATTGGTTTGTTTTCAATTTCATTTAGCTCTGCTATGGACCTTAGTTATGTTTTTTCTTCCACTGAGATTGTGTTGGTTTTGCTCCCCTTTTTGTAGTTCTTTGAGACATGTCATCAGATTGTTTATTTGTGATCTTTCTATCTTTTTGACATGGTCTTTTGAAGCTTAGAATTTTCTCCTTAGGGTAGCTTTTGCTGAATCTCATAGATTTTTAGGAACTTATTTCTACTTTGTCATTTAGTTTGAAGAATCTTTTGATTTCCATTTTATTTCCTCCCTGATCAAATAATCATTGAGTACAAGGTTTTCTAATATCCATGATTTTGCATATAAATGAATGTTTTGGTTGGAGTTGATTTCCAATTCTATTCCATTGTTACCTGAGAAGATACATGGTATACTTACTATTTTTTTTTTATTGCTGAGACATGTTTAGTGTCTTAAGATAAGATTAATCCTAGAAAATGTTCCATGTGCTGATAAGAAGAATGCATATTCTGTAGTTTTTGAGGAGAATGCTCTGTAATTGGAATTTTGAGTAGGTTAAAATAAATAGAAAGGGGAGAATGACAACAATGCAAACGAGGATCCTAAAGAGAATTCATGTATAAAGTGCCTTGCTGGGTGATGTGCACTTGTAGTCTTAGTCACTTGGAAAGCTGAAGTAACAGGATTACTTGAGCCCAGGAATTTGAGGGTATAGTGTGCTTGTTGCTACCTCTAAATACCATTGCATTCCAGCCTGGGCAACTTAATTACAGCCATCTTCAAAAACAATGACAAAAAAAGAATGTAGGTTTTCTTATCAAATTTATACTTTGGCTGAAATGTTAGAATTAATATATGTGATAGCAGTGACCATCAAACATAAAACACTCCATTGCAGACTTCTTCTTTCTGAAATGTTCCATGCACAAGTCAGTGGTTTCTAATCCAAAAGAGAAGTCTCGTCCAGGCATCACTCTTACAGAGGGATAATTATTAGAGCATAAGTGTGCCCTCTCTTGACCCCTCCAGTGAGGCAGCTTTTGGTTGTTATGCAAATTTCATTAATACGATTTCTATATTGTATCTTTTTCTTCTATGATAAACTTCAGGATTTTAAGCCTTATCATTTTGGATCTGGTGAGCCTTCTTTAATAATTAAACCATGTCTGACATCTTTGAAAGATGGCATGAATATTTTTACTTGTCCCCTTTCATAATATTATCCTTTTGGTAAATGCAATATTTTAAGTTTATATTCTGAAGCTCAGATTAAGACTTACATTTCTGAAATCAATCCACACTGTGGAATCTAGTTCTTTTAAACAAAGTTTATATTCAAATTTTTCCCCGTTTATTTATCAGGTTGTTCTCTCTCTCTGTCTCTCAACATTTGGGTAGTGATTTATATCCCAGACATGAGACATTTCCTTTATTTCTAATTTTTAACTTACTTACATGTAAGTCTTAATCTGAGCTTCAAAATGTAAACTTACAATATTACATTTACCAAGAGGAAAAATAAAATGCATTTTCTTTGAAAATTTATGGAATTTTTTTCATAAAGTTTAACTTTTACATTTTGATGAGCACTTGTATAATTTAGTGATAGTTTTATACATATTTGGCACATTTTTGGAAAAATTTCATCTTATGAGCATTAAAAAGAACAAAAGGAAAAAATCATGACTTAATAGCTGTCACACTTTCACGAAAGATAGATTAAATCCATATAACAAAGTAAATATCTACAGAGAAATACTTATGATCATTTTAAAACACAAATTAACCTCCTCTATGTTGCTAATTGAAATACTGTTGCAATGAGCATTGCCCACAAAATACATGTGATTAAAAAATATGTCTTCATCTAGGTAGTTTTAAGGGATATTTGATGTAGAATGTAAAAATCACTGTTACACGTAAAGAGAAAGATATCAAATTGTATTTGAGTTAAGTTTATTACTTTTATATGATGGCTATAAATAAGAGAATTATTATTTTTTAATTTAAGCTTAAAAAATCCATCAGGGAAATGAGTATTCCATTTTTATCTTTTAAATTCATATGTTGCATGCTTATCAATAAAACATTTAGGGGAAATATTTAGGTGCAACGGTGAACCTAAAATTATCCAAATGTTCTGATTAGTTGTGGAATGAGCAGTAGATACTTTGATCAAGTTTTTATATTGATTGTTATTATTGGCTGCTTATAACTAACCCCCCAAATTAAGAAAATTTTATTTCTTACTCATTAGACTTACAAATGACAATTTAAGAACTAAGACTTTGAAATTATCTAGGCTTCCATTGACATTCTCTTTCAGCCAGGACCAAGGGAAAGAAAATATGGAGAAAGGATATTCTTTATTGACTACTTTTTCTTGGATCTGATACACATCGCTTTTGCTTACTTACCAATTATGAGAACTCACCCTGTGACACCAACCAGAAGCAAAGGGATGGAAAAATGTAACTCATCCTCAGGTCAGGCATTCTCTTCTCATTAATTAATGAAAGGGAAGTTATATCTTTGGTGAATAGTTGATCATTGTCTTGTGTTCATTTATAAAAAAAAAATTCTTATATGACAAAGCTCTCTAGCAATATCAACTAGCATTTTATACCATTGCTGTTCCATAAGCAGTGCTTTTAATTACTTTATAGTGTTTTCCAAACTATATTCTAACAATGTTACTCCTGTAAAATATTTCAAGGTTGAAGAATAATTTCCATGATTAATTTGGAAAATCATCTAGACAAAAGCCATATACTAAAAGATTTGCTATATTATTATCTATGTAAACTCTGAAAAGATTTACACTGAAAATACCTTTTGACCTTATTTCATTTTTTAATTTTCACTTAAATTTAGCATTTCCAAAACCTATTTTATGACTTTTGAAAGTTCCAATAATTAAAAAACTTTTTGAAATTTAAGTTTACATTTCCTAGACAGTTTTACATGTTTACTAAAGTATAACATACATAAAACAAAGTTGAAACAAATTTTCAATATGATAAATTTAGATATAGGTGTATATCTAAAATATCATCAGCAAAATCGAGACAGCAAATATATTCATCCCCTGCCAACAAGTTACACTCGGTTGTAATTCCACTCTCTTTTGCTTACTTAATCTGGCAATATAGTTTGGTTTTTATTTTTAGGAATTTAAAATAGATGGGTTATTATAATTAGTAATCATTTTTTGGTCTTATTTGGTGTATTCTGATTATTTTTGAAATAAATCCACACTGTGGAATCTAGTTCTTTTTAATAAAGTTCATATTCAAATTTTCCCCAGTTTATCAGGTTGTTCTCTCTCTCTGTCTCTCAACATTTGGATAGTGATTTACATCCTAGACATGAGATGTTTCCTTTACTTCTAATTTTTAGCTTAAGTGATTTGAACACTCCTATTTTTTTCAGCAAAAGTACTTTTAAATGAAATATCTGGGAAATAACCACAAATATGTCAGTATCTCTGATACAAAGCTCAAATATTGGCTTTTTTATAGTCATGTTTTATGCCTACATTCAAATCACCTGTCAAAAGTTTCATAAAGCTTGTAAAATTTTAAATAAAATTTTCATCTTTTTATTAAAGAATGAGTTTAATAAATCTAAAGAAAAGTTTGTCAAATATCTACAGAGCTAGACTCACTTTAAACCTATAAATCTGAATGTGGCCTATGTGAAAATGGCATTAAAAAAACATTGAAAAGTTTGCATTCATAAAAACACTCAGGTGAGTGATAAGGTGAGTGATAACCTTCTATCATTAAATTTTTTGCGAGACATGTAATTCTGTAAAGATTAGCCAATATCTAATTTGGTAAATCAGCTTCAAAATACCATTCAAAACTATAGAAATAAAGGATCATATTTGCTCCTTAAGGAATAATTCAGAAATACTTGAAATGTGGTTTATCACCCAAGGGCAAATTTTATGGTAAGCATTTTACACTTACCAAAACCTGCACCCCAGTTTTTTCAATGAAAATAGTTTTATCTTATAATCATTTTTGATAACACTATGGAAAATATTTCATGGGTAAAAGTGCTACAACTATTTTGGTCATTAAAGCATAAGCTGTGTGCTGTATATCATTCTAATAAATTATATTGAATGATTTTTAATATTATGAGAATTGTGTATGTGTGAGAGCATTTATATATATTTTTCTAATAATATATTATTGATACTTATTCATTATTATAGGTTAGGTGGAAAACTGATGCTCAAGAAATTAAGAATGTTAAATTCTACTTCTAGCTGTTAGTCACTAAATTTGTGACCTTAGACAAGACAAAGTAATTTCCCTAGATATTAACTTTGTTTTGTAAAGATCACATCTTTTTAAGATTTTCTGAGTTTTATGGAACACATTGAAATGCGTTTAACCTACAAATATAATTCGGTCTTTGAATAATTTAATGGTTAAATCATCAGCAATAAAGATCTTCATAATTACTGATGCACCTACACTAAAAGTGATTCACATGACTTTTCTAATATTTAAAAAGAAACACACTACCAAATCTAAGAGTAATGTTAGGTAGGAATTGAACATAAACTAAATGTACATATTCTTCTTTGTTTGAAACACAAGAATAGTTCTTATTTCTGTATATTTAGAAATATACTACAATATCTGTAGGTCGACAACCCAAGGGACTGTAACAAACTGGTCAACATTCAGAGATCATCAGCTTAAGGAACTAGGTCCACTATACTGATACATATATGTGGTGCATGTCCACTCTATAAAAATTTCATCAACTTGAGAGGTCGGTAATGTAGGGAGGTGGTAAAGGATGGAGGTTCTACTGTAATCGTAAAAGCAAAAATTTGCCAACAGCCCCAAATGACTATTTGAATGCTATAAGAAGTAGCTGTTTTTATTTTAGGTAATTTATTTACAATCGTAAAATAATAATGTTTTATATACATAGTTTTTGTAAGTTTACTTCATTTGGCATTCTTGTCCATATAAGTGAGTTGTGACCATTTTAACAGCATGGAATTAGAAGTGTGCACCTCCTGACCTTGTAAATTACTAATTACCATTAAATTAGCCTCAATCAACTTAAGTGTAATTGAAGTAACACAGTTCTCTGTGTAGGTGAACAGTTTATTGAATGCTTATTTTGGTACATCAAGCTGAAAATGTTAAATAATATGCCAAGTACTTCCTGAATCAATATGGGCTTGTCTCAATTATCAACAGTGAGCTTTTCGAATTGCACTATGGTGCTTTTTGTGTTAGTATTGCTAAGCTACACATGGGTTAATAGCTAGCTAAAAAATTAATACTAGATGGACTTTAAGCAGTTCACTGAAGAATTTCAAGTAGGGTGATTCTAATTATTTCTAAGACTATTTGTATTTCTAAAAACATTTACATGTCAATTATAATGTTATTAAATTTATAATTTCAAATATACAATTACTGGATAAAATTTTATTAAACAGTTCTTAGTGTGTATTTCTACAGTTTTAGGAAAAATTCAGTATCAGAAATCTCACCTATTAAAAGTTTCAATGTGCAGAATGTGCTAGAATTTTTATTTTACTCTTTATCAGTTTAATTGAGAATTGAATTAAATGTCTTTCATTCTGTTATCTTCCATATGTTCAAAGAAGATTTTACCCACTGTAGATCTTCATATACTACTTAATCTTCAATTGAAATATAAAACATAATGACGATTTTGGAATTAAATGGTTCTCAGTGAAAATACTCTTAGACTTTTAGAAGTTTTATTAACATATAATGCACATAGCATACAATCATCTGTTTAGAGTGCACAATTACATTTATTTTCTTTTAATTAATTCATGGTGTTGTTCACCACTACCAAAATCTAATTTTAGAACACACTCCCTCTCAAAAAAGGAGATGAATATCCCATAGAAGCCATACTCTTTTCCTCACCTATTTATCGAGCCTGCCTACTCAGGCTCTGGATAAACACTAATCTATTTTCTGTCTCTTTAGTTTTGCCTGTTCTGAATATTTCACCCAATGAAATCATAGAGTATATGGTCTTTTGTGATTAACTTATTTCTCTCAGCATAATGGCTTCAAGGTGCATTCATTCATGTTGTTTACCATGTATCAGTACTTTATCAGTTTTTACTGATGAACAATATTCTATTGTATGGATAAACAACTTTTTTTTTTATTGTTGGGGATTCTTTGAGGGTACAAAAACTAGGTTACATTGATTACATTTGTTAGGTAAAGTCCCTCTTACAATTGTGTCCCACCCTTAAAAGGTGTGTCACAAACCCTAACCCCTCCATCCCCTGCCGCCTTCCCTCTCTCTGCTCTTCCCTTCCCCTACCCCCACCATGTACCAGGTCATTAATTGTCCTTATGTCCTTATGTCAGTCCATATGATTCTTGCTTTTCCATTCTTATGATGATTTATTAAGAATAATGTGGTGCATTTCCACCCATGTTAATACAAAAGATGTAAAGTCTCCATCTTTTTAATGGCTGAATAGTATTCCGTGATATACATATGCCACAGCTTGTTAATCCATTCCTGGGTTGGTGGACACTTAGGCTGTTTCCACATTTGGGTGTAAATTAAGCTGCAATAAACAGTCTAGTGTAAGTGTCCTTATGGTAAAAGGAATTTTTTTCTTCTTTGCAGATGTCAAGTAAGAGTGAGATTGCAGGATCAAATGAACTGAAAGCTTTTCCAATTAGAACTGGGGCCAGACAACGTCGTCCTCTGTTGCCACTACTATTCAACATAGTGCTGGAAGTTCTAGCCAATATACTTAGGCAAGAGAAGGATATAAAAGGTATCCAAATGGGACCAGTGGCAGTCAATCTTTCCCTCTTTGCTGAACATACTACCTTATACTTAGAGAACCCCAAAGACTCAACCACAGGGTCCTGGAAGTGATCAAAAAATACAGAAGAAATATCTAGGGCACAATCCCCTTCACAGCAGTTTCAAAGAAATATCTAGAAATATACCTAACAAAAGAGATGAGGGACCTCTATAAAGAAAATTATGAAACCCTAAGAAAATAAATAGCAGAAGATATTAACACATGGAAGAACATACCATGCTCATGGCTGGAAAGAATCAACATTGTTAAAATGTCTATATTTCCTAAAGAAATCTACAGATTCAATGCTATCCCTATTAAATAACAACATCATACTTTGAAGACTTGGAAAAATAATTCTTCATTTTGTATGGAACCAGAAACAACCCTGTATAGTTAAGGCAGTTACTAATAATAAAAACAAAGCTGGGGGATGGGGGGAATCAGCCAACCAGACTTTAGGCTGTGCTACAAGGCCATAGTGATCAAAACAGCAAAGTATTGGCCCCCAAATCGTAGACATCTGGAACTTAATAGAAATCCAGGAAATGAAACTAACCTCTTACAGTCACCTAAACTTTGATAAACCAAACAAGAACATACACCAGGGAAGTGGTTCTCTGTGGGTCATGAGCCACAGAAACTGTATTAAAGGATAATGGCATTAGGAAGATTGAGAACCACTGCACTGGGGGAAAGACTTCATATTCAATAAATGATGCTGGGAGAACTGGATATCCACATGTAAAAGAATGAAACTGGACCTATATCTATCTCCACTCACAAACCTGGAATCAAAATGGACAAAAGACCTATATTTAAGGCATGAAAAGGTAAAAAATCCTCAAAGAAAGCATGGGGAAAACACTTGAAGATATGAAGAAAGACTTTATGAAGAAGTTGTCTGTGACAATTGCAACAAGAACAAAAATAAACAAACGGGACTTAATTAAACTGAAAAGCTTCTGTACAGTAAAGGAGACAACAACCAAAGCAGATTAACAACATTTATAATAATTTTTTATTAAAAACTGAAGAATAATTGACTTGTATGTACTTTGTAACTAATGAGAGAAATGATTTCACAGTAACAGTTGGAGACTTCTGTGGTTTACTTTCACTTACAGTTAAAACAACCAATCAAAATAACGATAAGGAAATGGAGGACTTAACTATCTCTGTAGATCAATATAAATAATACAGCCATGAACTATTGTTTAAATAGTTTTTTTTTCCATGGATATATGTTTTCATTTATCTTGCTAATGTTTTGAACAATGAAATTGCTGGTAACTCTATATTTAACCTTTGAGGAACTGCCATACTATTTGCAAAAGCAGCTGCAACATTTTACATTTCCATCAGCTATGTCTGAGGCTCGCAATTTATCTCCATACTTGCCAATTTTATCTACAGATAGTGTGTTGGAAAAGTAAACATACACACACACTCACACACAGACATACACACACCAATACGTACATACATGTATAAAAAGTGACCGCTTGCCATAAGTATGCAAAATAATGAGGCATTTATTTTCAGATACCAAGTCTTTTTATTTTAGGTTTTGATCTTTTTTTTTATTATTATATCATAGCTGTGTACATGGATACTGTCATGGGGTACAGTGTGCTGTTTTTATATACAATTTGAAATATTTTCATCAAACTGGTTAACATGACCTTCATGTCATTTTCTTAGTTATTGTGTTAAGACATTTATATTCTACATTTAGAAAGATTCACATGTACCCATATTAGATGAACCATAGATACATCTTAGGTTTTGATCTTTATGACATTATAATAAATGATCAAAGATTTATATAAATCATGTTGTTTATAAGGACTATTAGTGGTGAAATTATGTAAGGCTAAAGGGCAATTCTGAAAGCAACAAAGTTCCACTAAAAAAGAAAGAAAGGAATGACCAAATGTAACATTGAATGTTTATTTTTTTACTTTAATGTTTTCTAAGAAAAATATTTTTATTACACTTTATATGATATTACCATACTCTGGTTTTTCTTTTTTACTGTATGGATCTCAAGAATTTTAAGGGTAGAATCCCACATTTTATGATAGAATAGTAGAATATCTGTTTAGTATGGCTTTGATCCTCATTAAATAAATTTTTTTTGCCTGTCAATATCTTTTAATATATAGAGAAAAGTTGACTATTTAAAACTGTTTAAGTTGTTATTTATTTTTAATTTTTATTTTTGA
>CAUYQV010013560.1:0-24906 GCA_963574575.1 Galagoides demidoff
AGTGGGTCTGAGTTTATTTTTTCATAACCCCAAGGTTATTTCACCAGCTGAACAACAATGACAACTGCAACAAAAAATAGCTAGGTGTTGTGGCAGGCACCTGTAGTTCCAGCTACTTGGAAGGCTGAAGCAAGAGATTCACCTGAGTCCAGGATTTTGAGGTTGCTGAGAGCTGTGACGCCATGGCACTCTACCAAGGGCAACATAGTGCAAGTCCATCTCAAAAAAAAAAAAAAAAAGAAAAGAAAAGAAAAATTGAGAGAGCTCTCATCTTAAGCAATTATCTTATTTTTATTTATAAGAAGATCAAATTGGGCCAGGTGTGGTGACTCACACCTGTAATCCCAGCACTTAGGAGGCTGATGTGAGTGGATCACCTGAGTTCACAGGGGGACTGAGGCAAGAGGGTCACTTGAACTCAAGAGTCTGAGGTTGCTATGAGCTGTGGGGCCATGGCATTCTACCAAGGGTGACCAAGTGAGATTTTTGTCTCAAAAAAAAATAAAATAAAATTGAAATATAAATAAACATCAGTGTTGTAACTAGCCTTAAAAAATCCCCTAAAGAAAAAACTGACAAAGAGAAAACTGAATTAGAACGAAAGTTAAAATCTGTCTCCATCTTATAACCCCTCCCCCAATTTATACTCCTCTCAGCCTCAATTACCTGTCCTTGATCCCCCAGAAGTTCTTCTGGACAATAGGCAGGACCCTGGCCCCCTCCATTCACAAGGCGAAACAATGGTGTGATTGGCCCCATATGTATCCTTGTTTATACCCCATCTATGGCCCCTGTTTTTATGCCATCTGTGACATGTCTGTGATTTATCTAAGGGAAAGAAATGGTAAACACACAGGGAAGCCCACTCTGTTGGAAACTGTGCTGAAACGTTTTTTAAAAGGGTTTACAGGAGATTATGTATGTGGTAACTATGTCTCTAGGGAGATTGACAACTCTGTGTGAACGTTGTGATTGTGGTATCTCTTGAGATAAAATTAGTTTTAAACCTGTTATTAAAGTTCAAATGTTCAAAGATTATAAAACTTCCACCTCTGTAATATTTCTAAGCTTGCTAGATTCAACTGTAAGCTTATGATCTTGATTTTAAGACTCTGAATTCTGTGAGGCCTAAGGGCATGTTCCCCATACATTGGCCAGCAGCTGCAGAGCACAATAGTCCACATGGCCCCTTCTTCCCTGTTCCAACTTTGCCCCCTGGCTATTCTGAAAGAAACTAGATGTTCTGGTATAGTTTCTGCTTTCTGTCTTGAACTCTGCACCTAGTATAGGACACAAGTCCTGTTCTTGTGGCCATCTTTGATGCCACATGGCCATGCAAGACTTAGAGAGACAATGAAAAGACATCAGAAATGATGCCTATATTCTAGTTTCAAAACTTTTTTAGTAACTTAAAACCTTAAAGTCATTTTGTTATTGAAATTTCTTCTTCAGCAGGTCCTTGGTCTTGGGAATTTTGGGGTGGGGGTGAGCCCATGGACCACAGATCAGTGGTAAGATAAGATTTTGTTAGGTAGAGAAGAATGCAAAGGTAGTAGAAAGTGCCAGAACTTCTGGCAAAGGAGAAGACCCAAGTCAGAAGTCTACATAGGTCCTTGTCTAGAGATATATATTACATTTTGGCCAAAACTTGGTAGATGAAAAACACCTTTACAAACTTAATAAGTGTATTAGCAAATAAATTAATGCAGCCCCTCCCCTGGGACAAGGTTGTTAAGTCTTTGCAGTTTTTTTCTCCAGGAAAAAACTGAAGTATGTTGTTCCTAATCAAGATAGAACTGCCCAAAGGTATTTCAGGCTGCTTTGACCATAACCTTACTAGAGTCTGGGGATGTGGCCTGGAGAAGGCAGCTTGTTTGTGCAACAAAAAAAATTAAAAAAAAAAAAAAGGCAAGTCCCTGTCTAGCCCTGAGTAGGAAAATCCTGTATCAATGTTATAGTCCATAGAATGTCTCTCATTCATAAACTATAATAATTTAGTTGTTTCAATTGTTTAGAAAACTGAATATTTGTCAAAAAAATAAGATTCCTACCTTTTAGACCTTCTAATTATCAGCTTTCCCAAGTAAATAATTAACTTCTTAGTAAACTGTGATCCTGTTTTGCGAAAAGTGGTTTTTTGAGAGTAAGAACAATTTGACAGAAAAGAAAATGGCATTGCATAAAAAAGGATGTTGTGCAATAAATTTTGTCCTGGAATGAAATAGTTATTTAAGAAAATGAAAGGCAGGGCAAAAATGAAAGGTTTAGCCACATACACTGAGACTGGCAGGTTTGGAACCAGCCTGGGTCAGCTGAACAACAATGACAACTGCAACAAAAAATAGCTAGGCATTGTGGCAGGCACCTGGAAGGCTGAGGCAAGAGATTCACCTGAGTCCAGGAGTTTGAGGTTGCTGTGAGCTGTGGTGTCATAGCACTCTACATATAAAAAAATTTATAAAGGAATTTGCATGTGATTCTGTTAACTATGTATTACCTTTAAAATATTTTTGCTTATAATCCTATTTGAACAAATGTTTTAAGCATTTGATATTTGACAAACCTTCCAAAATCAAAACTAAATTTGATCTTTTTGAAATATGAAGACCACTGAAAGTTTGAGAAAGACATATTAAGTTATGCTTATTTGGTACATTAAAAATGTATAAGAAATATTGTCAAATACGAAATAGTAGTTAATTTTCTGTGAATTATATTTTATATATGTTCCAATATTATAAAATATTGATCTGTCTTAATGTATATTGTCAGTAGTAATTTTAATTCATCTCAGAAAATGTTGGGGTTTTTTTTGCAATTGGCTGAGTTCAAAGTTTGTCCTTCAAATAAAAGAGTAGAAGAGGCTAGTGAATTCTCTCAAATTTAAATTTCTGATGACTTTAGAAATTAAATACCATCTGTATTTGGTGCCCATAGCTCAGTGATTAGGGAGACAGCCACATGCTCCAGGGCTGGTGGGCTTGAACCCAGCCCAGGCCTGCTAAATAAACAGACAAACAAAATAGCTGGGTGTTGTGGCAGGTTCCTGTTGTCCCGGCTACGAGGAAGGCTGAGGTAAGAGAATCACTTGAGCCCAAGACTTAGAGGTTGCTGTGAGCTATGACACCACAGCATTCTACTGAGGGTGACTGCAGCAGCCCATATAGCCTATGACTAGGAGGAATGAGAGTTATAAGAAATACCTATATATCTCAATAATGAAACACCTTGGTGAAAAGGGCATGGAGAGGGATTTAGCTCTCCTAACAAGTATGAGAGCTCATGAGACGAGAGCATTGGTGAACTGGCAGTCTACACCTGTGGTGTTGAGAAGCAAGATCAGCCTTATATTAGGCTGGAGGAGAAGGCAGGCAGGAGCAGGCACATTTTATCATGGACCTGCTTGCTCTGACTCTGTCTCCTCTCCTGCCTGCAGAACACCAGCACAGTGTCTCTCTGCTGAAGATTACCAAGCTCTACTAAATACTAAGATCTATCTATTCTAAGAAGACTGCTTTACTCTCTCTAAGACTCTTTCTCTTTCTCTCCTGCTGAAGTAGATAGTCCTCAGGCACCTAAGGGCAATTGTTCCTGAGCAAGGGAGCAGTCTGCATCCAGAACCTAGTTAAGCTGGGCCGAGACCTGGCCAGTCCCAGGCCCTGATAAGTGGTGGCAGCACTGGGCTGTGACAGGTGACAAAGTGAGACTCTGTCTCAATTAAAAAAAAAAAAAGAAAGAAAAGAAATTAAATACCATCAGACTAAAAACAAACTTCCAAGACTTTAACTAAAAAGCTAACATATCAATGAGTATTACTAATCTAACTTAAAACAGAACAGAAATCAGTTACATGCAACTGAGCTAGTTTGTTATGGCCTTTTGTTTGAAACATTAGTTTTTTTTTATGTATTATGTTTTCTAGAAATCAAGAAAACCATTTTCTGTCTCTTGTGCCATTTGTAGTTTTTAGCAATGCATGTACTTATGAGCGAAATTTAAAACATTTATTTTTTTCTCTCTCCTTGATTTCTCCAGAATTTGAAAACCATTTATAAGTATTTTTAATTTCTGACAATACAGTTATTTGCATAAGTTCAATAAAAATCTGTTTTGTTCTATAACACATGATAAAAGACATTGGTTATTTTACTAAGACTTTGACTGAAGTAATATTTTCAGAAGTGTCCAGACTGTGTTAAAGAATTAAAGTTGACTTTATAAGGTCAATAAAAAGCCCATTGGAAAAACTGGCCAAATACCTCACCAGTAACATTTCCTAATCTGCAGTGATGAAAGAGTCACTTTCTGACAAGTCTGAAAATGGCAATTTGCTTTGGAACTTCAAGAGAAGAGTAATTTACCAATCCATACAAGGTATATAATGGCACAGATGAAACCTGGGCTTGTGAAAGGCTTTCAAGTCTAACCTGAGATTCCTTATAAAAGGTTCCAACAAAGCCAATTTTAAAAGGAAAAAAAAAAAGCCTAGATGGCTAATAATTATTCTTGCTGCACTTTATGCAAATAATTGGACTCAGTATACTGAAAATACAGTTTATTTTGGCAATTAAATTAACTTTGCTATAATTTATTTTTTAAGTAAAATAAAAAATTAGAGAAAGAAAAATAGTCTAACCCCCTGCCAAGACAAACTATAGCCCACCTGTATTAGATTCCAGCCTTATCTGCAATGCCAGCTCATAAAGTGAAACATAACTGTTTCACTAAACTAATATGATAAATGTAACTAAAAGACTGGCCAATATATATATAATTATATACAGTAGTTATATTTGCTCAACAAAGGTCACCTGTTGGCTACACTAGAAAATTTGTGCAGTATTAAATGCTATCTGCTGTGTCTGTATAGATACCTCAAGAAAAATTAGAACCTGAAGGAGAATTTCCCAGTAAATGGTGTGACTGTAACAAAGCCTCATAGGTAGCTCCACACCCAACTGATGTTCAAAAATATTCACTTACATTACCCAGAGCTTTAAGATCAGTTCTGTAGGGACTCTTAAAACTAAGTATTATCTTAAGAACTATACTAAAACTGTAAACAAAAATACTAATATTCTCATTGTACAAGCCTTAACCTCAAATCCAGAACTTATAGATACTTGTGACTGCTAAATATTTATTCTCTTGCCCTAGATCCAAACTTGACTTCATCCCTGTCAGTGTAAGAAAGCCAGAAATGTGAAAGACAGATAAACACTTGCAGACACTGCCATCCTGGTGCAGGAGACTGATTTGTTGACTTTGGGACAAAAGTCAAGAGTCTAGGTACCATATGCAGTGGTCATTCTTATGGAAACCAAAAGACACCATTAGTTGACCAACTCATGCCTCACCGAATATGAAAGCTTACTGTGTAAAAATCCAAGGTTAATTATAGAAGTTGTATGCATGAGACATACACTTAAGATAAAAGAAAAAAATTAAGAAACTTATGAAAAAATACTTCTACATTCCCCTCTCCAGGAAGCAACGTTTAATTGGGTACAGGCCTTGCCAACAGTCTTGCTGAATATTAAATGTACCTCTTCTAAAAAATATTAAAATACTCCCCTTATGGGCACTGCCTGTGGCTCAAAGGAGTTGGGCGCTGGCCCCATATGCCAGAGGTGGCGGGTTCAAACCCAGCCCCGGCCAAAAACTGCAAAAAAAAAAGAAAAGAAAAAAAATTCTCCCCTTATGAAATAATGTATAACAGGCCTCCACCAATCCTCTGCAATTTAGCAGAGACTCCTAAAAGAACTAGGAGAGATTGAATTGAACAGACAGAAGCCCTAAATAGAAAAACAAAACAAACTTCACTTGAGTAATTAACTGTGTCCTGTTTAGCCTTTTGCGTCTGTACACCCTGTCTTTCCAAAAGATCAAGTCTAGATCAAGATCAGAACCAGTCCCCCTCAAACCAAAGTAGAAAGAACCCTACATCATCATCTAGACCACACCCTCGGCAGTGAAAGTAAAAGAGATCCTCGCCTAGAACCGTCACAACAGGCTAAAGAGAGCTGTGGGAAACAAAACAGGTCCAGCCAACCCCTGCAAGATAACTTTTGGGTGGTCAATATGCCCTGCTCCAGCCACATACTGGGTGGGAGCTGGCCCATCAATGCATGCTTGAAACCTGAAAAAAAGTCCTTGCAGGACTTGTCTTAATTAGACGCTAGACTTTGGGAAAAGAGGAGAAAAATGTGATCTGTGCACCCACACCATGAAGATAAAACTCTTTTACTAATCTATTCCCAAGAATAGAAAACTGGTTTAATGAAATGTAGGAAAATGTGCTTAAATCTATTCTTTTCTGGGTGGTGCCTGTGGCTCAGTGGGTAGGGCGCTGGCTCCATATACTGAGGTTGGCAGGTTCGAACTCAGCCCCAGTCAAACTGCAACAAAAAAATAGCCAAGTGTTGTGGCAGGCGCCTGTGGTCCCAGCTACTCAGGAGGCTGAGGCAAGAGAATCGTTTAAGCCCAAGAGTTTGAGGTTGCTGTGAGCTGTGATGCCACAGCACTCTACCCAGGATGACAGCTTTTTTAAGACTGTCTTAAAAAAAAAAAAAAAGAGTGAAACCTGTGGCTCAAAGGAGTGGGGCGCTGGCCCCATGTGCAAGAAGTGGCGGGTTCAAACCCAGCCCGGAGAAAAACTGCAAAAAAAAAAAAAAAAGTCACTGACCATCACTGAAACTTTGGATAATTATTCTTGTGAGTCCCCTGCCCTATGCGCATGGTATTTAGACATAAACTTTTCTCTTATTAATCTACCATAACTGTGAGTTGATCTTTTCGGTGAACCAACCTAAGGGAAAAGGACAAGTTCCCACCCCACCCTTATCCCTAGAACCACCTCTGGGCTTGGGTAGTGTACCCAGAGGTTTAGACCAAGTTTAATGAAAGTGGACAGAGACCCATCTGGGCAAAGATGGCATCTGTGCTGGGGGTATTGGAGGCTTGTTTTTATACAGGGCGCAGGTGGAGGAAGATTTGACAACTTGGTGGAAGTTTCTGGTGGGCTAGGGTCTTTCCAGTGGAACTCTTCCGGTGAGGTCTAATAGGACTTGAAGAGAGGAGGAAGGGGGAAGGCGAAGACCCCCAAAACCCAAAACCTGTTTTAACTTGATCCAAGCTTCTGTTCTTTCTGTAACCTCAAGATGGTATGTAAGTTTCTGAACTCCACTGGCGGAATCCCTCCGTGGTTCTCCCAGTGTGCACGTTCATAAATTTGTATGTCTTTTCTCCAATTGATCTCCTTTAATTTTTCAGTGACTCTTCAGAGGGTAAAAAGACTTTCCACCAGCCCCCGAGTTCTGGGCTGCGAACGGGATCACCGAAGCCATTCTGCTCTTCTGGGAGCTGCAGCAAAGGGGGCCAGGACCAGACAGGCTGGCAGAAGGGCGGGAAGTGATGGCCAGCCAGACTCCCTGCCCCTCCTTCCGTGGATTCAGTCCAGCAGACGGTAAAAATTACTGTTCCTCTGCAAAATTGTGATGACTGGGCAAAAAGGACTCGTCTAGTCGTGGGTCTAGCCACTCTACGCACTTTTTCGTATGAATCTACATGTCTTTGATCCTGTTCCTCCCGGAATAGTCTTTTCCTTTGTCTTTGTCCTTCTGCGTTGTTCTGTCACGAGGGGGCAGCGTAGGGTAGAAAACAAGCCTGGAACACCCTGGAGCCCACTGATCAAGCCGGCGGGCAGACCGGTCCATTCTGAGCTTCCCGTCAGCCTCGCTGCGGGCCCCCAAGATACAAACTGGATGAGGCTCCCCTCTCATCTTTTTGTTCTTGAGAGTTTCACTTATGACCACGTGGGAACATTCTCAGTGTCTGCCGTCCAGGGGGTGTGATTTTGGGGTCATGTCAGGTATCCAGTCTGAAAATGGCTGGAAACCTGAGACATACAATAATTTCTTTTTTTCTTTTCTTTTTTTGAGAAAGAGTCTTGCTCGGTTGGCCAGGCTGGAATGCTAACATCGCGAGCAGCCCTGCAAGCATGCGCAGTAGAGCTCCCTTTGAAATTTTGTTTGGCAGGCCTATGAATTTGGGTCTGACACCATTTGCGGTGCCCAATTTAGCTGAACCCTCTCAGAATCATGTTCAATGCTTAAAAGGACTTCTTTCATCCCTGAAAACCCAGAGATATAAAGTCATAAGTACCCAGAAGGACCGCCAGAGGACGTCCACTACCCCTATCCACGGGGACATTTTACGTACATGAAGGTGTTCTAAAGGAAGGATGACTGTCACCACACCAGGAGGGACCCTTTTAAGTGTTCTGATAGGACTATCAAAGTAAAAGAAAAATCCACCTGGATTCATGCTTTCGATGTGAACGCCAGCACCTCAGAAAGAATGGACTGGGGTTCCCAAAGGACTTGAAACATAGATGTTCACTGACATTGGTACTGAACTCAGCTGGAAAGAGCTATTCTAGTGAACTTGATATTATCCTGGACAGCCCCATGGCCTATTCACAGTAGTAATGGCTTCAATTACTGTAAGACTCACAATTTACTGGAAACAAAGATGTTATTTGTAACACTGCTTTAAACCCAGTGATGGCCCCACAATTCTGTATTTCCCATCAGGTCCATATTGTGTTCCCAGGTTGTCCATGTTCTCGAGTCACAAGCTCAACAGTCTGTCACCAGAGTGAAGGCAAGTTCATCTTTACAAGAGATTTTTGGTAAGACTAAAGTAAGCATAAACTAATATGCATCCCAATGCTCACACATTAAATTTGACACAAAATGTCTGAAGCTAGGCTTAGTGCCAGTAGCACAGTGGCTAGGGCGCAGCCCACATACACTGGGGCTGGCAGGTTGGAACCTGGCTCAGGCCTGCTAAACAACAACAACAACTGCAACAACAAAAAAAATGGCCAGGCATTGTGGTGGGCACCTGTAGTTCCAGCTACATGGGAGGCTGAGGCAAGAGAATTGCTTAAGCCCAAGAATTGGAGGTTGCTGTGAGCTGTGATACTATGGCGCTCTACCCAGGGTGACATAGAGAGACTCTGTCTCCAAAAAAAAAAAAATGTCTGAGGCTGGTAGTTTTTGTGACTGAAATGACTCTCCCATTATGGAATCTGAGTATTAAGGGGCTTGTTTGAGGCCATGCAAAGACAAGAAGAGAGTTTTAAACACAGTCCTTGGAGGAACAGAGATAAGCAAATGCGTGTATAGCTAATGCTTGTGATATTGATACTTTAATTGATAAACTTAGTGCTTGGGACAATTACAAAGACATGGATGGCTCAGTGCAAAAGCTCTCAGAGGCACTCAGCAATAAAACAGCTTAGCAATTAGCTACCAAAAAGTTCTGAGATTTCATCAGCAGTTTAGCATGAATGTATAATACTCCTATAATAATGCAACTATTGATTTGGAGACTGTGAAAAACAGATTATGGATGGGTTTGTCCTCAAGACATAACACAATTAACACCATGGACTTTAAACTATGGAAACAAATCTGTACCCTTCCAAAAGTGCCTCATGAGAAGGCTTTGATATTAAATTCATGTTTTGCATCTGGGAAATGTTATTTAGGATGGTAAACAATTAACAAAGAGTGAGGTTACTTACATGCTTGATGGGAACTTGGGAGAAATGTATTGGGCCTTAGAAGAAAACCTCTGGGCTCAGCGCCTGTGGCTCAGGTGGCTAAGGTGCCAGCCATGTACACCCAAGGTGGCGGGTTCGAATCCAGCCTGGCCTGCCAAACAACAATGCTGGCTGTAACCAAAAAATAGCCAGGCATTGTGGCAGGTGCCCGTAGTCCCAGCTACTTGGGAGGCAGAGGCAGAAGACTTGCTTGAGCCCAGGAGTTGGAGGTTGCTGTGAGCTGTGATGCCATGGCATTCTACCCCAGGGGGACAGCTTGAGGCTCCTGTCTCAACAAAAAAAAAAAGAAGAAGAAGAAGAAGAAAACCTCTGGAAAGAAAATTGGTTTTTTGAGACTGAATCTCACTCTGTTGCCCCAGGCTAGAGTGCTGTAGTGTTATCACAGCTCACAGCAACCTCAAACACATGGGCTCAAGCTATCCTCATGCCTCAGCCTCCCAAGTACCTGGGACTACAAGTGCCCACCACCACACTCAGCTAGTTTTTTGTATTTTTAGTAGAGATGGGGTCTCACTCTTGCTCAGGCTGGTCTCAAACTCCTGAGCTCAAGCAATCCATCTGCCTTGAGCTCCCAGAGTGCTAGGATTATAGGTGTGAGCCACACCACACCTGGTCTTGTACAGACTTTTGAAATTTATCCCATTGGGATATTGAGTATCACTTTTGCAACGGACTGAATGTTTCTGTCTACCCCAAATTTATATGTTGAAATCCTAAGCCCAAGTGATGCTGATTGTGGGTGGGGCCTTTGAGAAGTGATTAGGTCAGAAGAGCAGAGACCTCATGAATGAGATTTGTGCCTTTATAAATGAGACCTCAGAGAGACCCTTCACTCTGCCCCATCTGTGTTTACAGTAAGATGGTGATCTGTGAGGAACAGGCCCTCACCAGACACCAGATCTACTGGAGCCTCCATCTTGGACTTCTGGTCTGCAGAACTGTGAGAAATAAATTTTCATTGTTTGTAAGCCACCTGGGCTATGGTATTCTGCTATAATAGTCGGAATGGACTTCAGCAGCTTTGTGTTATATTCGTCTTGCTGAACATTTAAATGGCTTCAGGCCAGGTACTGCAGCTCACACCTATAATCCTAGCATTCTGGGAAGCCGATGCAGAAGGATCCCTTGAGCTCAGGAATTCAAGACCAACCTGAGCAAGAGCAAGACCCCATTTCTACAAAAAATAGAATAATTAGCTGGATGTTGTGGTGTGCACCCGTGGGAGCTTGAGGCAGGAGGATTATTTGAACCTAGGAGTTTGAGGTTGTTGTGAGCTAGGCTAACACCATGGGCCTGCGTGACAGAGTGAGACTCAGTCTCAAAAAAAAAAAAAATTAATTTAAAGAAAAGGCTGTAAACTGCCCAGAGAAAGATAAAAACAGCAGTGGAGATTATAAATTGTAATGTAACTATATAATAGTAACAAGAAGGAGAAACTGTAAGGGTAAATAAAAATAAAATTGCATTTTCCTTGTTTCCCAAAGGGAAAGAAATCTTTTCTCCCCTCCCTTTTCTTAGAAAATTTTCTTAGAACACGAGCAGATTACACGTGATACATCCCAGTCTGGTTTAATGCTTATTCAATAATAGAACTAGTATTTTCTTTCTTTTCCATATTTGTGGAGAGAAAATTCTGGGTTGGCAGGAGATTTTATTTAATTTTTTTCCTCAATAGCACAAGATCTGCCTTCCAAGTTATTGTAAGTGACAGTTTTAGCAAACGCTCCATAATGACATAAAATGAGCCCAGCCCTTTGCTTACTGCCCACCACTCAACAAGAGACATTTTAGGTGCTTGTTACAACATCGCCCCATTTCGAGGAACGCCTTTCTGTGTTAGCTAGGGTAGGGCAGGGGTGTCACCTTCACTTTGATGTTTCTGTCTCCTAAACTTTTTTTTTTTTTTGAGACAGAGCCTTAAGCTATCCCCCTGGGTAGAGTGCTGTGACATCACAGCTCACAGCAACCTCCAATGCCTGGGCTCAAGCGAGTCTCCTGCCTCAGCCTCCCAAGTAGCTGGGACCACAGGCGCCCGCCACAACGCCCGGCTATTTTTTGGTTGCAGCCGTCATTGTTGTTTGCGGGTCCGGGCTGGATTCAAACCTGCCACCTTAGGTGGATGTGGCTGGCGCCTTAGCCACTTGAGCCACAGGCACCAAGCCACTAAACTTTTAATGCTATAGAATTTTATTTCTTGCTCACAACAGGGGGCACCTAGCAGCCAAGGGGCTTCAGGATTCAGCCTCCTTTTGTCTTGCAGTACTGCCAAGTTCAACAGGATGGAGGCCTCAGAAATAGGAAGTGCAAGGTAAGTTACCAGATCTCTAACCCAGAAAACAAAATGCTAGAGTTGACAACCTTTAACAGGTCACAGAGGGAAGCCATCATGCTTTAGTACACTGCTAACCTTGGTCAGAGAGTCACTCATGCTTTTTGAGTTATAAAATCAATGTTGGAAGCCCAGAATGCCACCTAAGTGGGTTTGGGACCCAGAGGCCTGGTCATGGAGTCTGGAGAGACTGAGCAAGGGAATTTAGCCTCAGAAATCTTTTTTTTTTTTTTTTTTTTTTTGTAGAGACAGAGTCTCACTTTGTTGCCCTTGGTAGAGTGCTATGGCATCACACAGCTCACAGCAACCTCCAGCTCCTGGGCCTAAGTGACTCTCCCTCCTCAGGCTCCTGAGTAGCTGGGACTACAGGTGCCCACCACAACACTCAGCTATTTTTTGGTTGCATTTCAGCTGAGGCCGGGTTTGAACCTGCCACCCTTGGTATATGGGGCCGGCGCCCTACTCATTGAGCCACAGGCGCCGCCCTAGCCTCAGAAATCTTGAGTCCACATCTTGGCTCAGGTTTTTCAACAGAGACAAGTAATTTCTCTGAGCTTTGGAATCTTCTGTAAAAATGTGTACTCTATGTACTACAGGAGATGGTTCCAAGGCTGAAAGGAGATGATGTCTGGGGAAATGCTTTGAAATCTATAAGGCATAAGACAGTACCACTTAACATTACGCATCTCATCTCTACAGAGACGCCCCCCCTGGGCCAACCTCTCCCCACCTGTCAAAGAGCTGGACACTCCTTCAGTGCCACACAAACTGGCCCCCAGTCTCTGAGCCTGCTAGCCCCAAGGTCTGGAAGGTTGTGTAGCTCATGTGTTCACCAGATGACACTGGAAGGACTTGGACAGATACTTCCAGAAAGCCTTTCTCCACAAACACTACACAAAGTTAAGACCCTGTCCCCACCCTTGGCCCAGTTCCCATAAGAGAGTCACTCTCATCTGTCCTTAATCCCCTCACCCTCACCCTGGCTTTGGGATTTCTCTGCAACATGTATTTTGTCCCCAGCTTGTTAACCACTATTGTTGAGCCATCTGTCCCTGACTGTGGCTTCCCACGTGTGCCCCTCCCCCCAACACACTGTTTCCCAGAGCTGATCAGTGGGAAGCAGGGGCTCTGTTTTAGCACAGCTGACCTCAAGAAATATCTTTGGAATCTGTGGAACAGCAGCAGCTTGGGGACCGGGACTTCGGGGTTCCCCTGCTTTTGCCATCAGCCAGCTACACAGCCTCATCTGAGACTTCCCCTCATAAAACATATGCAGGATCTGCACACAGAGGCAGTGGCTGCTGTTGTTATTCTGAGCTGGCCAGCTGAGCTACCAACTGGCTGAGCCCTGCGGAATTGGTCCTGGGTTCCTCCTTCCCCACAGTTTTACCAGGGCCTCCCCTTCATGCCTCTGTTCTATCCTCTTGCTGGGACAGGTGCTCACTGACTGCCTGTTGACTGGGGCTTTGCAGGTGTTTCTCAGAGCAGAGACAAGAGAGACAGAACCCCCAGTCTTCGTGATTGAGTGTACAAAGGTGGCCATGCACTTGGCCTTGGCCTGAGCCCTTCTGCAACCACTGAGTGGGGACCGTGACACTCAGTCCCTCAGATCATTCTGAAGTATCAATCTCCCTTGCCCAGTGCTGGAACTACAGCTCATGACCTCCCACCCTGAAACCCTCTGGGGATTGAACTCTGTTTCAATAATGTACTAGAAAGCTGACATTCATGTTTACATATTTTATTTTTCATAAAATAAAGAATGTGCCCACCTATCCTTCACAGCTTAATAGCCTACAAGTCTTCCTAATAGGACTTTCTGTCCCCTGGAGATAAACAACCCACCCCAAGTTTCCTTCAGGGTGTGGTGTCTGGGGAACAGCGTCAGGGGCCTCTTCTGCAGCGGAGCAGAGGCCCCAGGGGGAGTGTGCTTAAGGATAGAATTTGTTCACTTTATTTTCCTTGCAAGGAATAGACTCTATTATAAAGTCTGTCCACTTTAGCTCAGGATGCAGCTAAAGGTGTTATTCTTTGGCATTTAGCCAGTCATGGTAAGGGCTGTCCACAAAGGGCATGGCCCAGAAGAGGCCTGGAGGAGGCCCAGGCAGGGGGTTCAGGTCCTTGGGCTGTAGCCAGCAGTGAGAGACACCTTAGTGCTGCTGGAGCAGCCTTGAGAAGTTTGAGGGCAAGTCTCTCTGCTCTGGGGTCTGGGCCCTGGCCTGCCCTGCCCCTGGCTCTGCTCAGTGCTCCCCATTCCCCACCTTCCCCAGCCCTTCATCAAGTCTCCTGCTCCTGAACACCAAGGCCAGCCATGGGACAGGGCTCTTGACCACCTAGGGCTGGACCTCAAGGATAGCACCCACATGGTCTTTCTACCATCCAGGGACATCAGGGAAAAGAGCTGGGCAGGGTGGTGGAGCCTCAGATGCAGCCTATCTGGGACAGCTGCAAACCAGCCACAGTCTACAGCCAGCAACAGGCCAGGTATCCCCCAGCTGCAGCCTCCCCGCGTTCCTGGAGCCACCTGAGCCCCTCAGCCAGCTGCTGGGGAGCTGTTCATTCAACCAGGGCAGTGCAGCACAGGAGGGCCCTTTTCTTCCTCTCCCCCACCTCGCATCGCCAGCCCTTTGTCCCCTCCCAGGGCTGTTACTCTTCCTGGAGAAGGGGCTCTCGGTCCCCTTCCTGCACCTGTTCGTCCTCCTCCTTCTCCATGCAGCCCACAGTGGCAGCTAACCCAGCCCCCACGCCTCCCCCGACCACAGCTGCCCCAGTTGCCCCCACAGCAGCACCCGCCGCCACCATCCCAGCCTCGGCAGCCAGCGCAGCCGCTGCCATGCCCGCGCCCACCACACCCCCCGCCAGGCCCATAAGCCCAGCCCCCACGGCACCCCCTACAGCAGCCAGGTGGCCGCAGAAGCGCATCGTGTAGGAGTCCATGAAGGCCTTGGCTGTGGCCTGCATCTCGGCCTCCAGCGCCTCCAAGGTCTGCTCTCTCCCCTTACATAGCAAGGCCACACCATGGCGTGCCAGGATGGCATCTTTCTGGGTGGAGAGGAGGTTCCGCATGGTGTCAGGCAGGACCCGCAGGGCAGAGAAGATGCGCTTGGTGGCTATGTCCTGGGTGGGCAAAGGGGAGGAGGTGCCCTGACCAGGGGACCGAGGTGTGCCCTCTGGGTGCACATCTACCCCCTGCTGGCTCAGGGCTCACCTGCTGCCTCACGTACTCCTCAAACTCCCTCTTGGCTGTCTCCACCTTCCTCAGATCGTGTAGCTGCGCGGCCATCTGTCCACGGAAAACCCAAGCTGCCTCCCTCCTTCCTCCTCACCTCCCAGGGCACAGACCCCACCTCCCTCCCAGACCTGACCCGTACCTCATCCGGAGAGGTGAAACCGGGCCCTGTCCTCCCCATCCAGCCCGAGAGGTTCTGCAGAGACACCATCGCTGGGGTCAGGGAGAGCAGGGGACCAGCCAAGTCGCTTGGGTCTCCAGGGAGTTTTTCACACCTTGATCTCCTGAGCGAGCTGCTGTCCCGTGAGCAGGCGTCGGTCCCCCCTGGCCATGGCACGCCCCTCATTCCAGTACCCCTGGCAGCGGCTCTTAGCGTGCTGGGGGGCCACACTGAGCACATCCGAGACGTATGCCCTGAGATTGTGGTGGAGATTGTCATCTGCATCTGAGGAAGAGATTCCCATGCTGAGGAGATGGGGCTTTGAGAGGGATTCTTTGAGGGGTCACAGGTGCCCAGGAGAAAGGTGGGGAGCAACACAGGGGTGTCCTGGGGACACTCACCACCAGGGCTTCCTTGGCCTTTGTCCTTCCACTGCCTCTGTGGAGTGGGCAGGAGGTAACAGCGGGCCCGTCTCCCTTGGAGCAGCTCCTGGACCTTGGGATACTTGCCGGACAGTCTCTGAGAGAGAGGATGAGGGGAGCCCTGAGTTAGGAGACCAGCCTCCCTCACCTCTGCCCCTGCCCTACACGCTGCTCACCTGGAGGATGTCACTCACGTGCCTGTGTCCTGCCTGGCTGGTGTGGGAGGAGTCACGAACTAAGAGATCCAGGTGCTGGAAGAGAAGGGTCCTGACACCAGCGACTGAGGGTGTCAGGTCTGGGGCTGGTGATCCAGAAATGAGTGTCTTACCTGGATTGGCACCATCCCATAATGCTTGCCCATCACTTCGGCCACATGGATAAACATCTGGGGTGGGGCACAGAGAGTGTCAGAGCCGGGCCACTTCGAGGACAATGGTCTGCCCCAAGCCTGCCTCCCCACCTCCTGCTCCTGCAGTGGGAACCAAGCTTCCCGTTTCCCAGCCTGGGATCCTCCAGCCTCTCCCTAAACCCAGCATTTCATACTTTGTCCTCTGCCCTCGAACCCACCAACCCAGTTTACCGTCCTAAAAACCTAGGCCAGAGAGGGAGGTACCTCATTCCCTCTGGTCCAGCCCCCAGCCCAGGCAGCAGGCCAGGGAGGGGATGCCTGGCATCAGCAGTATCCTCACCTCCAGGTAGTCCAGGTCTGTATCCTGCAGCTCCAGTGAGGTGCTGAGGATCTGGAACCAAGGAGAGCAAGATGCAAGAGGGTCTGCAGAGGCAAAGCCATCCTGGGAAGACCTGGGAGGAAGAGCCTCCCCAGCAGCCTCACAGCACAATCTCCCAGGCCTTCTGTGGCCTGAGACCACCAGCCCACCTTCAGAACAACCCACTGCCCACCTTCACTGACTGGGTGCAACTTCCCCCCTCCATGGGTACCCGACACCCTGTGAGATGCCTGGGCCCAGAGGTAGCACCCTGACCTGGTAGGAGCTCAGCATGGTGGTGAGGGCACACAACTTGATCCTCATCTCTCTGCTCAGCTCTGGGCTCATGGCATCCCCTGTGTCCACCAGGAACACAGCCACCTATGCAAGATGGGGGACGAACAAGAGGGCAGGCCTGCCTTGCTACCCACATGCCCCTGCCCTCCTGCCTCTGTCCCACCCAGTCTTCTTGTCCTGACCCCCACCATGTCCTTCTGATCCGGGCCTCTGTGTCCATCTCTGCTTTCTCTTGCTCCCCGGCCCCTCCCCTCCTTGAGCCAACCTTGGCCTCCTCCTGCCCTTCCTCCCTCTCACCTTTCTTCCTTCTTTCCCCAGCAGGAAGGGGTGACTCCACATCCATATGCCCCTGGTGAGGCTATTGTTATTGGTTCCCCAACCACCCCCCTGCAAGGACCCCTCTCCTCTCGGCCAGCTGCCCTCGCTGGACTCCTGCAGGGAAGAGAAGGGAGGCACAGGTTGGTCTGTTCCCCAGATGGGGCTCCAGACCCACACTCCCCCAACCCAGAGCCAGGTTTACCCCCCAGCCGTGCCCCTCCAGCTTCTGCCCAGCCCGGCCCTCACCAGGCCTGGCAAGCCCTGAAGCAAGTGGCTGAGAAGGCAGGACTTCCCTGAGTGCTGCTCCCCCAGGACGGCGAGGAGGCAGACTGGGGTGTCCCTGGCCAGGGGGTGCTTCAGGCAGCGGTTGATGGCCCCCATCCTGAGTATGAGGCCTCCGGAGGCGCTGAGGCGCACCAGCAGCAGGGGCTCAGCCCGCACAGCACAGGCCTCCTGGGCGAGAGGAAGGGAGGCTCCTGAGCACTCCAAGTCTGGAGTGTGTCCAGCCTGGAGCTCCTGCCCACCTGAAGCCGCCATCCTCTTGGACCTGACCCAGAGCCCCCTTTCCCCCACACTGCCCTGAGGCCCCTTCACGGACCTGCAGCACGGGCGGTGGCGGCCGCTGTGGCAGGAGCTTCATCTTCTCCCCCAGGCTGCGAAGCCCCTTCTTCTGCTTGCAGATCTTGCGGCACTCGGGGCAGCAGGGCGGCCCGCAGCCCGGGGTGCGGTGCGTGCTGAAGCAGCGAGCACAGAAGTCATGGCCGCAGTCCAGCGAGATGGGCTCGCGCAGCCTCTCCAGGCAGATGGAGCAGACAGGCAGCTCCCTGGGCACCACGGGCCGGGGCCCCAGGCCCAGCTCCAACTTGGGGAATGGCACGTGGGACCTGTGGGGCAGGACAGACCACTCAAAACCAAGATATCTGTCTGGCACAGGGCTCTAGAGGAAAGGCAGATGGCCTAGGAGTGGAGGTCCTGTTTCCTGGGACCCAGAGCTGCCCCCAGACTGACCTCTGCTCTTTCCTCACTGCCTTGCACCCAAAGACCTGGAGGCCCCAGAGCAGGGGCAGAGAGCAGGAGAGACTCTAACAGGGAGAAGGCCTGGTGGCCCTGGCCCCACCACATCTTGCCCAAGTTCCTTCTCTCTGCTCTGAGCTGTCTTTCTGACAGTTAGGCCCCAATTTCCTAACTGTCCAAATGGAGGGGCCGCTGGGCTGATCACTGGAGACGATGCACATTCGTCTGTCTGCCCAATGACTGGTACAAATGCTCAGGAAAGTCCTGGCAGAAAGCCTCCTACAAGCAGGGACCCCTCAGGAGGTGCTGCCTTCAGCCAGATCTTCCTAGGGGTGATGTCCTCTCCAGCCTCCTGCCATGGGCACAGCAAAGAGAGGGTGCCGCCTCCTGGCACCCAAGCTGCCTGCTCTGCATTTGGGCAGATGGTTCTGGATCTCAGAAGATTCCTTCTCCTCTCTGCTCTGAGCTGGCATCTGCCACCCTGCAGCACCCACTTGCTTCTCCCTGTTCCTCCTTCCTCAGCCAGGCGGATCCAGCCTTGTGCTCCCTCCCCAGGGAAAGCCCTCCCAAGACAAGACGCTGTGGGCTGGGCCCCCCAGGGCTCCTTTCCAGCCGACCTGCCAGGCCCACTGCACCAACCCCAGCCCACAGGCCCTGTCACTTACCAACTGTTGCTGCTGTTTCCCATGAAGCTCCGTTTTCTCTCCTTGGAGAGAAATTTAAAAAAAAAAAAAAAAAAAAAAAGGTATTTAGAACAGAATCCAGACTTCTATCTTCATTCTGGGTTTCCAGGGCCCCTCATCCTCCCTCCCCAGACCCATCCCCCACCCTCAGCAGCCCCCTCCCACCTCCACTCTCCCATTCTCCTTCCCATCTTAGGACTGAAGACTTGCCCGTTTGCCAAGCCGATGACAAAAGGAAGTGACTGACAAGGTGGGCCTTGGCATGGGAGGCTGGGATGGGAAGAGGGTCTGGACACAGCAGGAAGGCCCAGAGACCTTCAGTCAGAGGTAAGGATGGATTTTCTCCTGGAAGGGCTGGCCGGTTTGTGGCAGGTGGAGGGTGAGGTAGGGGAATGATTGCTGACTTCCCGTCAGAGCTGGAAAAGAATGTGACAGTCAGGAACGAGGAGGCTGCTGCTGGGCTCACCCAGGGGGAGGAGACAGGGCTGCGGGTACCAGGGCTCTGAGGAGGGAGGGATGGAGCCTGGCTCAGAATCCCTGGCAGAAGCTGGGATGCAGGCAAGCCGAGGTGGTGAGTCGCCATGGAGACGGAAGGGACCGATAAGGACAGGGAGGGGGGAGGGGTTTGAGAGAGAAGCCACGTGGGTACACGCAGCAAAGAGAAAGGAGTTCGTCCTCTGCTGGAGCTCTGGACCAGTGCTGCCCTGCTGGGGGAAGGGTGGGCAGAGGAGAAGTGTGGGGGGAAAAGGACGGAGTGTCACAGGAGCTGACCTAGGGACAAGGAGGTCATTCAACCATTCATTTGCTGAGCACCTGCTGTGTGCAGGGCCCCTGATGCCACACAGTGCACATGGCACTGTACATCCCACCACCACCCCCGGTTCAGCCCCGTCACAGCCTTCCTCAGCACCCTTGGGCCTTTATGTCCCTGGTATCTTCCCTCCTAAAATGGCTTTCACCCTGCCTCAAATTCAGGAGCCACCTCTGGACCTTCTAACTGCCTCTTGGGCTAGGGTCCCTGCCTCCTCCCATCCAGTCCTCAAGGCTAGCCAGTATAGACACCTCCGGCATAAGTGACCCCACACTCCTCAAACACCTTCCATAGCTCCCTACTATCATCAGATCAAAATCTAACCACCTAGCCTGGGCCACACCCTTCCCTGCCTCCACACCTCTGTCTGGTGTTCCCTCTGCCTGCTGCCCTCTCCTCCCAGGCCGCTCCCAGGCCCAGCACAGGTTCCACAGCCTCCTGGACCCTCCTTGCCCCACCCTCCCCAGGGTGCCCTCAGGCAGGTCTTGGCTTGGACCCCTGACTCGTGACAGGCTTTGTGCAGCCCTACTCTGGAACCTGGCTGCTGTGGGCTCACTTCCCAGTGTGGGGCCTGCGCTTTACTTCCCTGAGCTCTGAGGCATCATGATTACCTGCCAAAAGCCAAGCAAGGGAGTTACTCTTCGGTCCTAGGAGGTAAGATGGAAAGACCCAAGGGTGAGGGGAATTCAGGCCCTGTAGAAGCTCAGCAGAGACCACCCCCAGCAAGGGGGACACCCTGAAGCTTGGCAGATCTGTTCACCCTGGCATGTCATGGTGGTGTCTGGGGGGTTCAGATTGCAGGTCTGAATCAAACCCAGAGAAACAGTGCCAGAGATGCTACCTTTTCCCATCCCTCGGGGACAAGCCCCAAGTGTTGGGAGCAACATCTCACACTCCAGGGAGAAGCAAACTGCTCTCCGCTTTCAAGGCAGGAAGGAGGGCTTTCCATAGCCTTTCATCCTTGGGGGACAGATAACATGGGCTTGGCCTCAGATTCAAGCTCTCCACCTGCCTCTGTCCCAGTGTGACACCCTGGTGAATTGCTGCCCTCTCTCAGCCTACATCTGCTCATCATCAGGCAAAGTTGTGGGGAAGCAGATGGGACAGCTGGCCTGAGCACAGTGTCCGGCCCTGGCCTACAGCTCTGTAAGACCTCCATTGGACGATGAAAATGCAGTGCAGGGATGGAGCTGAGAGCTCAGATCAGGGAGGCGAGGAGGGGTGCTGCTGTCTCTCTGAGCAAGGAGATGGGGAAAAGCTGTCTAGGCAGAGCAACCCACATGCCAGGGACAGAGGTCAGAGGGCACGAGACCCAGCCTCAGGGACCCAGGGTGTCTGACTGGCTGGAGGAATATGCACTGCTAAGATGGCAGCACCAGGGCCAAGGAGCCAGGCAGGCTGGGACGTGCAAGACCTCGGCAGCCAAAGGAAGAGATGTGGATCTCGTCAGTGTCCCTGAGGGCAGATGTGTATTCTAGCAGCCTCTTAGGGGCTGGCTGTGTAATCTGGGGGCTTGGTGCAAAATGAAAGTTCAAAGCACCACCAGGGGCAAAAAAGTTCATCTCCCCTTCCCCTGGGTCCCACCACCTGGAGGAACTGACATGGTCCTGCTGGACATGCTCAGTATCTAGACTGGGGCAGGTAAGAGGCCTACATTGAGTTTCAGCCTAGGAGGGAACAGCCACCACCTTGTCATACCTCAGGATGCTAGGGGCCAATCCAGCAATCTGCAGTCCTTGAGCCCCTGTTTAGGCCTCCAGATGGAGGGGGCAGCATTGGTAGGAGGTCCAAGGGGCCAGGAGTGGGCAGGCAGGAACTCATGCAGGGAAGACAGTGGGACACGTGTGAGCTGGACCCCAAGCTCCCAGTGCGTGCCCCATTTTCTCGTCAGACCCACTCACAAAACACAGGCTGAAGCTAAAATCATTGGGTTTCAAGAAGATGACCACAGAGCACTGAAGGCCAGACCCAGGGCCCTTCTGAGCTCTGGCCTTGAATGACTGCACTGGTTGTGTACTGTGAAGCCAGCATTGGTCAGTCTGACTACTCTGTGGACAACAAACTAGAGGGGCAGAGCTGGAGGCAGGTGGAGAGGCCAGGAGGGTGGTTGGGGAAGTCAAGGCTACAGTGGAGGGGAGGCCTCCCAAGCTTCCTTAAGCGATCCTCTTGCTTCAACCTCCTTAGTAGCTGGGATTTCAGGAACCCACCAGAACACCTGGCTAATTTATCTGTTTGTTTGCTTGTTTGTTTTTCTTCTTTTTTTTTCATTGCAGTTTTTGGCCAGGGCTGGGTTTGAACCTGCCACCTCCAGCATATGGGGCCAGCACCCTACTCCTTTGAGCCACAAGTGCCACCCTCATGTTTGTTTGTTTTTTCAGACGGAATCTCACTATGTTGCCCTGGGTAGAGTGCTGTGGCATCACCCATTGTATCAACCTCCAACTCCTGGGCTTAAGTGATTCTCTTACCTCAGCCTCCCAAGTAGCTGGGACTACAGGCACCAACCACAATGCCCAGCTATTTATTATTATTATTATTATTATTATTATTATTATTATTTATAGTTGTCATTGTTGTCTTTAGCAGGCCCAGGCTGGGTTTGAACCTGCCAGCCTGGTGTATGTGGCCGGCATATTAAGCACTGAGCCATAGGTGCTGAGCCAATTTATTTGTTTTTAGTAGAGATGGGGTCTCACTCTTGCTCAGGCTGATCCTGAACACCTGAGCTCAAGCAATCTCTCCACCTCAGCCTCCCAGAGTGCTGGGATTACAGGTGGGAGCCACTGTGCCTGGCCTGATGCGGGTTTTCTTCCTGTGCCATATCAGGGTAGACGTCATCACAGGGGCCCAGGCTCATCCTTTCATAAAGGAGCCCACTCCCAAGACAATGGTATTAATCCATTCACAAGGGCAGAGACCTCAAGGCCTAATCATCCCTTCAAGTCCCACCTCTCAACACTGTTGCTCTGAGGATTAAGTTTCGGGAGCCACATTCACCATCATTCATCTTCCATCCACCCACCCATCCATCCAATCATTCATTCTCCATTCCTCCATCTATCCATGCACTGATTATCCATCGAGATAAATGCATTGCCTACCTATTTATCCACCCACCCACTCAATCACCCGTGTTCGTTATCCATCCTTTAATCCATTCATGTATCCGCCTTTCATTTCTTATATTCTTTCATGCATCCATCTCCCAACTACCTACCCTCCATCTCTCCATTCATGTACACATGCCCAGCTTCCTCCACCAAACACCTGCCCGTGCCTATTCCACTCATCCACATGTCTACCCACCCACCACCCATTCTTACACTTACCAATTCATGCTGACTATGTATGACACAAATACATGTTGAGCACTAGGCTCCAAGCATGATAGGAGGCCCTTGCAGGAGACTTCCGGTCTATGTGGGAGACAGAAAGGCCAGTAGACAAACACCAGTGATAAGCTCTCTGTGAGGTGGAGTCGGGGAGGTCCAGGAAGACCAAGCAAAGGCACCTTGCTCAGCCCTAGGCCCCTGGGAATGCTTCCTACACAAGCAGCGTCTGAAGGATGACGATGAGGTGGCCAGGCCAAGGCATGGGGATGGGCAGAACTTCTGGCAGAGAGGCCAACTCATGCAGCAACCCAGAGGTGCAAGGCAGCCTAGTTGGAGCACAGCTTGTGAAGCGAGGAGAGGTAAGGGTTGGCTGGTCACACAGGGGCATGTAAGCCCTCCCATCTCTTGGTGGTGAGCTGGGGGCTATGGTTGTCTAACTGCCCTGGCACCCATGCCAACACGACTGCCTTCACACCTCACACCCTGGGTCCTCACCTGGGCCCTGAGTCCCAGCAGCACCTGCTCCCCATGGCTGACCTCCCCCTCCCCACCCTATCCCCCAGCCCCTCACCGAGGCTGCATCCATGCCCAGCCCCTTCATGTGAGCCTCAGAGGCCAGGCCACCGACCAGTAGCAGGAGGGAAGTCAAGCTCCCCAGCTTCCCTTTCAAAGCCTCCCACCATCAGTCTGGTCCTAGACTTCCTGAAATAATGATTAACAATAATATTAACAACACAAACATCCACCATTTTTATTTATTTTTTTTCAAGCATCCAATATTTGCTTAGTAATTTAGGGTTCACAATATGTTGTCATATGAGCTACTACAGGCAGTCCCTGGGTTACAGATAACAGGACTCATGGTGTTCCACACTTACAAACAGGCTCCCAAGGCTTCCTGTCAGGATATTTTATAATTAAGTTAATAATTCAGGAACAGATTCTTCTGTGCATGTAACACCCACACAGGGGTCATTGGGTGGCATCTTCATGCACTGGCTGCTGCACACAGCATCATTTCCATCATAACTTTTTTTTTTTGGAGACCGAGTCCCACTATGTCACCCTCAGTAGAGTGCCATGGCGTCACAGCTCACAGCAACCTCAAATTCTTGGACTCAAGTGATTGTCTTGCCTCAGCCTCCCAAGTAGCTGAAACTACAGGCACCCATCACAATATTGGCTATTTTTTTGTTGCAGTGGTCATTGTTTAGCAGGCCTAGGCCAGATTTGAACCTGCTAGCCTGGGTGTATGTGGCTGGCATGCTACCCACTGAGCTACAGGTGCCGCCCTCCATCATAACTTTTTCTTTTCCCTTACAGAGTCTCACACTGTCACCCTCATTAGAGTGCTGTGGTGTCACAGCTCACAGCAACCTCCAATTCCTGGGCTTAGGCGATTCTCTGGTCTCAGCCTTTTGAGTAGCTGGGACTACAGGCGCCCGCCACAATGCCCGGCTATTTTTCGGGGCTAGGTTCAAACCCGCCACCCTCGGTATATGGGGCCAGCACCCTACCCACTGAGCCACAGGCGCCGCCCTCCATCATAACTTTTTAATTTCATTTTGTGAGTCTGTTTATCCTTATGAGCAGGGCTCCAAAAAGAAAGTCAACTGCAAGTCCAGGTGAGCCTACAGCGAAGAGAAAGGAAAGGTAATGACGATGGAAACAGAAGTAGAAATAATTCAGTGTCTGAGAAAGGCCAGACAACACCGTTCCCTGGAAAGTGTCAGGCTTCAGTCCCTCAATGGTTAGAACAACTATAAGAGGTGGAGTGAGAACAGTGAAGGCTGCATGTGAAAGGCAGTGCTTCAATGAAAGCATTAATTATTACTAAGCAGCATGTGGATTAATTATTGAAATGTAAAGGTTATTATTGATCTGGTTAGAAGATCAAAATCAGCCTATCAGCCTCCCTGGGATGCCACATCAGATGAGTGCTAATTAAATATTAAATTCTTTTTTTTTTTTTT
>CAUYQV010013565.1:0-14756 GCA_963574575.1 Galagoides demidoff
TTTTAGTTCTCTAAGTGTTCTCCAGATGTCTTTCCAAAAGGAACATATTAGTTTACATTCCCACCAGCAGTGTAGGAGTGTTCCCTTTTCTCCACATCCACGCCAGCATCCTTGGTTTTGGGATTTTGTGATATGGGCTAATCTCCCTTTGAAATTTTCAATGCTACAAAAAATTCAAATTTTATGCTTCATATACTGCCCTAAAATAAAAAAAGAAAAAGAATTAAAAATTTGTGTTTTAGGGTGTCCCCTTCACTAGAAAGTATGAAACAACACATTAATGGAATTATCAATGATTTCATTAAAATAAAGAAGGAATTGCAAAAGTAGATCTAAAAGGAAGATCTACCCTCTAGACTCATAAAATAATTTTTTGGTGTATCTTTTTGGGAAAAATTGAACCTATGTTAAGATTGTTCCATAAGAACAGTCTGTTATTTTTAAACCTTATAGGCACTGAAGTTATTGCCTCAGATGAGTCAATGAATGAACATCTTCTGATCTCAATTTTGAATAGACTTCATCACTCATAACATACTCAGCAATTTTATAAGTGTTCTATTTATGAAGGATGTATTTATAGACAATGTAAGAGAATTTATCCTCTATTTTAATTAAGGAAGCCAAGCAGAGATTAAATTAAATCTGAATCGCATGATGTGGCACTTGCTAGATCTTTAAGTAAACAAGGCACACGGACAAAATGTGGTCTTGAAAAAGGACCAAATTCACTTTTCAAAATAAAGAAACAGACTAAAGTGTGATAACAGTCAACTCCTTTAAATGTTTAATGGCAAAACTAATCTCATCTTTTAAAGACAATCCATTAAAGGGTCTGGGCAAGTGCTCCTATTCAGTCTCCATAAGAAAACATCTGCTTTTGCCAACAACCAGTCTCAGATATCTCTCACCCATGTATTCCTTTACCAGCATTCCCTTAACCACTTCAGAGCTGGTTCTGTCTTATCCTCAGAATATCTTCTTTCCATTCATTACCAGGTAACACATAGCGAGACTTGCTCCAGAAATATCTGGCATGATGGATGGAAATAGAGTAGAATTTAAGGGCTGGGAAAATCTAATATGAAACCTGCCCCTGGTGGAATATAATATGATGATGATAAAATATAATGACAAAATTTTTTAATTGTTTGAGATTCACCAAGGGTACAAAGAAACAGGTTACAGTGATTGTGATTGTTAGGTGAAGTCCCTCTTGTAATTGTGTCCCACCCACAAGAGGTGTGCCATACACCATGACATCCACCTCCTTCCCTCCTCACCTCTTGTTGATCCCCTTGTATCAGATAATCTACTGCCTTCATATTAGAATTGTGTACATTGGATTCTTGCTTCTCCATTCTGCAATGCTTTACTAAGAAGAATGTGTCCCACCTCCAACCAGGTTAATGTAAAAGATGTAAAGTCTCCATCTTTTTAAATGGATGAATAGTATTCCATGGTATACTACATATACTACAGCTTTTTAATCCATTCCTGGGTTGGTGGGCATTTAGCTTGTTTCCATGTTTTGGCCATTGTAAATTGAGCTGTGATAAATAGACTGTTGCAAATATCCTTATGAGAAAAGGATTTTTTTTTTCTTCTAGGTAGATGCCTAATAAAGGGAGTGCAGGATTAAATGGGATATCTAACTTGAGTTCTTTGAAGATTCTCTGTATTTCCATCCAAAAAGGTTGCATTAGTTTGCAATCCCACCAGCAGTGCAGAAGTGTTCCCTTCTCTCCACATTCATGCCAGCATCTGCAGCTTTGAGACTTTGTGATGTGAGCTGGTCTTATTGGGATTAGGTGGTATCTCAGTGTGGTTTTGATTTGCATTTCTCTGATGATCAGGGACAATGAGTATTTTTTCAAATGTTTGTTAGCCTTTCATCTGTCTTTGTAAGAGAAGGTTCCATTCATACTTCTTGCCCAGAAGTAGATGGGATTTCTGTTGATTAATGTGAGTTCTCTGTAGATTCTAGTTATCAACCCTTTGTCAGATTGATACCCTGCAAATATCTTTTCCCATTCTGAAGGTTGTCTTGTTTTACTTGTTGTGTCCTTAGCTGTGCAGAAGCATTTCAGCTTAATTAAGTCCCATTTGCTAATTTTTGTTGTTGTCATGGGGGCTGCTAAAGTTTATGTCATAAAATGTTTACCTGGTCCAACATCAAGAGTTTTCCACCACACTTTCTTCTAAGATTTTTATCATTTCATGTCTTAGATTTAAGTCTCTTATCCATCGTAAGTCAATTTTTGTAAGGGGTGAAAAGTATGGGTTGAGTTTCAGTCTTTTACATGTGGTTATCCAGTCTCCCAGCACCATTTGTTGAATAGGGATTCTTTTTCCCACAGTATGCTTTTGTTTGGTTTATCAAGGATCAGGTGGCAAGTAGAGACTGGTTTCATCTCTTGGTTTTCTATTCTGTTCCATATGTCTCTGTCTCCATGTTTTTGCCAATACCATGCTGTTTTGATTAAGGTGGACTTGTAATATAGTCTGAAGTCTGGTAGGGTGATGCCTCTGACTTTGTTTTTATTACTAAGAATAGCCTTGAGGATACGGTTTTTTTTTCTGGTTCCATAGAAAACAGTACTATTTTTTCCAGTTCTTCAAAATATAATGTTGGTATTTTAACGGGGATTACATTGAATCTGTAGATTGATTTGGGTAGAATAGACATTTTGACAATATTGATTCTTCCCAGCCAAGATCGTGGTATATTCTTCCATTTGTTAGTGTGTTCTGCAATTTCTTTTCTTAGGGTTTCATAATTCTCATTGAAAAGATCTTTCACCTTTTTTGTTAGATATATTCCTAACTCTTTTCTTTTCTTCCTTTCCCTTCCCTTCCCTTCTCTTCTCTTTTCTTTTCTTTTCCTGTGAAGGGAATTGTGACCTTGATTTGCTTCTCACTTTGGCTGTTATTGTTGTATACAAAAGCTACTTGATTTGTGGACTTTGATTTTATACCCTTAGTCATTACTGTATTTCCTGATGACTTCCAAGAGTTTTGTGGTTAAGTCTCTGGGGTTTTCTAACTATAAGACCATATCAGTAAAGAGCAAGAGCTTGACTTCCTCTGTCCCCATTTGGATGCCCTTTATTTCCTTCTTTTGCCTGATTCCATTGGCTAGAACTTCCAGAACTATGTTGAATAATAGTAGTAATAGTGGTAATAGTGGACATCCTTGTCTGGAAAAGCTTTTAGTTTTACATTATTCAGTATGATGTTAATCATGGGTTTGTAATAGATGGCTTCAATCAGCTTTAAAAATGTGCCACCTATGCCCATTTTCTTAAGTGTTCTTGTTAGAAAAGGATGATGAATTTTGTCAAATGCTTTTTCTGTATCTATTGAAAGGATCATATAGTCTTTGTTTTGGCTTCTATTGATATGGTGTATTACATTTATGGATTTGCATATATTAAACCAACTTCATATCACTTAGATGAAGCCTCCTTGATTGTGATATATAATTTGTTCAATGAGTAGCTATAATCTATTAGCTAAGATTTTGTTGAGTATTTTTGCATCAATATTCATTAGTGAAATTTGTCTGTAGTTCTCATTTGTAGTTGGGTCTTTTCCTGGTTTTGGAATTAAGGTGATGTTTGCTTCATAGAATGTGTTGGGAAAAGTTCCTTTTTTCTCAATGTTTTGGAATGGATTCTGCAGTATAGGTACAAGCTCATCTTTGAAGGTGTGATAGAATTCTGATGTGAAGCCATATGTTCCTGAGCTTTTTTTTGTTGAAAGCTTTTTTATTGTTTCTGCAATTTCAGTGCTTGATATTGGTCTGTTCAAGAGATTTGTTTCTTTCTGGTTAAGTTTAGGGAGATGGTGTGATTCAAGGTATTGGTCCATTTCCTTCACATTGTCAAATTTCTGGGCATAAAATTTTTGGTAGTAGTCAGAAATAATCTCTTGTATCTCTGTGGTATCAGTTGTTATATCCCCCTTTTCTTTTCTGATTAAGGTTATTAAAGATTTTACTTTTCTATTTTTGGTTAATCTGGCCAATGGTTTATCAATTTTATTTATCTTGTCAAAGAACCAACTTTTTGTTTCATTCATTTTCTGAATGATTCTTTTATTTTTTATTTCATTTATTTCTGATTTAATTTTGGTTATTTCTTTTCTTCTGCTAGATTTGGGATTGGAACACTCTTACTTTTCCATTTCTTTAAGATGATTCATTAAGTTATTGATATGCTACCTTTCTGGGTTTTGCATATAGCATCTAATGTAATAAATTTCCTTGTTAGGACTTTTTTTGCAGTGTACCACAGGTTTGGTAGATTGTGTTCATTTTTGTTGTACTCAAGGAAGTTAATGATTTCCTTTTTTATCTCTTTTTTGACCCAACTATCATTCAGCATACGATTATTTAATTTCTATACCTTTGTATGGGAATGACAATTTTTGTTGGAGTTGAGTTCCACCTTAATTGCCTTGTGGTCTGAGAAGATACAAGGTAAATTTTCAATTCCTTTGATTTTGTTGAGGTTTGATTTGTGTCATAGGATATGATCTATTTTGGAGAATGTTCTATGCAGTATATTCTTTAGCTTTGGGATGGAGCATTCTATATATGTCTATCAAGCACAATTGTTCTAGGATCACATTCAAATCTATTATATCTTTGTTTATGGCTGTGCCTAGCCTGTAGCCAAACAATGAAAACTCCAGTCCACCCTGGTGGCTCAGTCCTTGCCTCTGGGTGCTGTTCAGAGTCACTTGCTCTCTTGCTAAAGGTCTACCAAGGTAACTCAACCAAGTGCCCAATCCAAAACAAGAAAAAAAAAACGCAGAGAAGTCCTTCCCTGTCTGCAAACTCTCAATGCTGGTGTAGCTACTGCCACAGCTGCCATCGCCAGTTGGCCTCAGACTGATTGCAAACACTTGCCTCTTCTCCACTGCATTTGTTCTCCTCTTAGGGTCCTGAAGTCCTTGGGGTCTCCCTCTTCCTCCTTGTGCCATCCAAAGGGATGTTTCTGGGTAGAGAACACAAATCAGAGGTGCCTGGATTCTTCTCTCCCCAGTGTTGCCATGCCTGGTTGCAAAGAAGCTGTCGCTAGTCTACCATCTTGCTTTGCCCTAATAAAATTTTTTTTTCTTTTAACATACCATTCACTATATAGTGTCTGATCTTTTGAAAAAGGACTGGAATTTATTGCCCTCTCAGGGAAGAATATCTACCCTTAACCGATTGTTTCAAGGACATGCTCTGAACCTCAGAGAGTTACAATGAGCAAGGGAACAGGTCTTCTTGATAGATTATTGGCTTCATGCTTGGAGGGAGCTATCACCATACCCTGAATATTTACTTAATGGCTAAACCTAATGGCTAGGAATCAAGCAAGTCACAACAACAATAACCTGAAGACTTTGGTTAGTATGCAGGCTATCTCTTTCATACCCCTGTAGCTCATTAGTGTTTGTACTCCTGACCTATGGTCAGTCCCAAGAGAGTAGAGTCACCTACCTGACTGGTGAGAGGGTGGAGAAGCTCAACACGCATAGCTTGCTCCTCCCATGTTTTCTTCCTTTTGAGAATTAGTTGTCTTAGGGAACACAGATTTTACTCCTACAGGGTAGGTCAATGTGTTTAATTTAGGAAATGACTGGGAAACCCACTTGTTCAAAGACATAAGTGACATTTTCCTATGTCAGTTTTATCAAGAAAAAGGAATTGTTTGGCCATCATCTCACTGATTTTTCTTTTATTTTTTTTAGTTGATACAGAAGTATAGCAGGTAAAGTAAACAGTGTATTTTATGGATTCTCAGACTCATTTCTTAGTACCTTGACATTGCTACTACTACCAAAACCAAAATATCTACTGGGCATTAAATGAGATGGTGTCATAAAGTACTTAGGATATTACTACAGTATCTAGTACCTGGTCATACTTTTCTTCCTCCTTTACCTCCAGTTTCTAAGGTAGCTGCTGCAGCTACATCTTTTTTCTAATACTCCTACCACCACCATCAGTGTGACTGGAGATGAGGAAACAGTTGAAGAAACATACTATCAACAGCTATCAATTATCTTCTTTCATTAGGTTTTCATAGGTAGCACTATGGGCTTAAGCTGTACAGCTTTATATTTAAAGGTTGTCATTGAACTCTGAAAATTACTAATGACTCCAAAGGTGAAATTAGATTTTATTGCTTCTAACTTGCTCTATAACTCTTAGCAAGTAACCTCATTCAGTCTATATAGAATGGAAATGATAAACAGTTGGAGTATTGGCTTGGTAAACAGCTGCTTGTATTTTTTAGGCTGCATATCCTAATATTATTTTTTCAACCCTTTTAAACATTTTTCAATCCCAGTCATAGATATGACAATATATTTCTGTGCTTTTTATTAGGATAAATCTCCCAGAGTTGTTGAATTTAGAAATCAGAGTTGCAGAATTGGTCAGTAAGCAATCACACACAGACTATTGGCTATACTTTTGTTTTTCATAATTAAAAATACATCTTCTTTGTGAATGAGTCACAACATTTTAAAGTCCTCCTGCTATGAAATCTAATAAATCTCACTGTGTTTGGAATATAAAAAGGTTACAAACATTCCATATTCAAAGTCTACTTAAAGAACAGGGTGATGAGAGTCCAGGTTGGCCTGTTTCTATAAGCATAGAAAGGAAATCTCTGCCTCACATATCAGTTCTAGTGGGCCTTAATATAACTGTGTTGGATTACTAGATACTAGACTTCTAAAAATATCTACTTTTAGGTCTGTTATTGTTGCTTGCCATTTCATGTGCTTCATACAAATAATTTGAGTAGGTTTTTTGTAAAGATTCTGGCAATGCTTTAAGCCACATTTGTATTCCATGAGAATTATATTTAAAACTGCCTTAGCAAATGGACCCCATTTGTACTTATTTCTATTCACATACTAGTCTGCTTTTATTTTACTTTTTGTTTTAAAACATATGACTTAGGACAGTTTTATTACTTTTTCTTAAATCATTTGTTTTTTTTGAAAGGGCTCATTTGTCACAACACAGAGATACAATATAAAGTCTGCCTAGATATAAGAAACTAATTAGTTGGTCTAAAATCTGAATAATACAAATTGAGGGAGTCTGAACTTTTAATTTAGTGAGTCAGTACTGACACAAAAATAATGACAACTGATTCTGATTCTATCTCTGGAAAGGAACAAATATTTGGGTTTTGAATTAGCCACAGAGGGTATAATAATTTAAATTTCTGTTATGTTTTTATATGAAAAATGCTGAGCCATTAAATGACTTATAGAATAAATTGGATGGAATTTTTTAAATTGAGCACTATTCTTAATTTTTCATTGAGCCATTGTTTACTACAAAAAGGTACCATTCTGGGGAAACATCATTTCAGTTATCTTCAGGTTTGAAAGCTGGATATTTGTCTAATTTTAGACAAATCTGCATTTTAGGTTTTCTGTTTAGTCTTCTTTCATGGTTTTTCTTAACTTTCATACATTTTATATTCCTCGTTGTTTCATATGCACCCTAAAACCAATAATAAATCAATGTTTTCTGTAACAGTCCATTTTAACATATGAGAGACATTTTAAACAGAAAGTTTGCATAGGCAAAGGACCTTGTCCAGTACCTTTATGAAATTTTGCATGTCCCATCATGCCAGACTTCAGTTAACTGAAGCCAATGGAAAACAAACACAGAGAATAGCTTTTCTGACCTCTTCCAAGGTGATCCCATCATTTCCCAATAATGAGAAAAATGAAGGATGTTATTGCCATAAATTTTTAATACTAGAGCAGCATGCTCTCTGGAATTTTGCTAAAATGAAATTAAAAGCTATTAAAGTTGTTTTATACTTATATCATTTGGATAATCTGTTTTACAAATAACCAAGTTGGATAATTTCCTTGATTTATAGCTTATGAATAAAGATAATACAGCACATAGAGCATAAGTTATTTGTACAATTAAATTTTGCAACTGCCATGGTCAGGAGGTGGTACAATCTTGCTAGTCATTGTTCTTCAAGTAATGTTACTGAAGACTCATTCAATAAATTTAACATCTATCTATATAAAACTTTCATTTCCACTTGTTTCAATGCATCTCATGTTGAATTTGTAGGCTGCTTAAATAAATATGTTAGTTCAACAACCTGAAAGAAGCCTCTCGGGTCTTCTAGTACAGAAGAATGCATTATTCTTCTATCTTTACAGGATAAATTTCACATGTTCACTAATTGTGCTTATTCAACAGGTTCTTAGTTATTACTTCCTGTGGTCAGAACTCTGAGGTAACTGAAGAATGCAAAGATGTTCAAAATGTGTTTTTCCATAATGTAAATAGAATCATTTTTCTTTCAATTATTATTTCAACATTTCTAATAATTATTGTTTCAATAAAATTGCATTTCATCTAAAAAAACAATGGGGCATGACTACGTATATAGTAATAATATAAAGCAATATATAGTGTCTTATGAGTGGTGCCAAAACAGGCCTTCAAGTAGCGCAGAGGAAAGATGAGATCTATCTTGGAAAAGCCTTTGTGTAGAAAACAGTTATTATGAATCACTGTGGTTTTAATCTCTTATAACAATAATATAAGTGGGGTAGAAAGGTAAGAATTTATATGTGAGTCATGCATATTATACTACTTTAAATATTATAATAAACATCGCACCACTTGGAAATAATGAAATCATTTGTGCCTAAAAACAAATCTATCACCTTCTTGTTATACATATAGCTATACAAAGTATATTTCCTTAAATACGCAGATAACTTTATACTACTAGAGGGAAATAAACCACTTAATGTGTTCAAGTTGGTTATTTTTAATATACACCATCAATTACGCTATATGGTTTTTACAGACAATTAGAAAGCTTTCAAGCTTAAAAAGAAATTTAGCTCAGTCATCCATGAATACTCAAACTCAATTTAACACATGATTCATGATGATTCTGCTCATCAAGAATAAACCACTCAAAAAATGCTAGTTAATATGTGTTACTTTAACTTATAAGTATATAAATAACTGTGACTAGACTTGTCATTCCTTTTATTTCTACTTTATATTCTAAGCCAAAGAGAGGTTTACACTGGTCTAGACACCTATCGAACACTTCTTATCTTTAGCTGCCAAGTCACATTGCAAATATAGACATTTCATTTTCAGCATTTGGCAGTTAAGGTCAATTGGAATTCATGAAACAGAACTATTGAACTGATTGGTTGTGGAGAGGTATTCATGCTCTATTTTAAAGTGGATTCCCACTGCAGTTGGTTCCATTCAGCTTCTTAGTTACTTCTCTATAGCATTCAAATAGACTGCTTGCTGGGAGGCTAAGACAGAAGGCACTGTGGGAGGGTGAGGCAGGAGTATCACTTGAGCCCAAGAGTTTGACGTTCCAGTAAATTGTGATTACACCACTGCATTCTAGCCCAGGTATCAAATAAAATGAATACACTTGTTTATTAAACCTGAAGTTACTTTTCTTTGGCCTCTTCTTGTTCCTTAGAGGAAAAGATTCAAATATTCTATATTAAATATAGTTATTCATTGTTTCAACATTTTATAGGTATTTATTGTCAGGAGCAGGAACATAAAGGCCAGCAAACATCCAAGCCTAGAGTGTACCCAAAATGGAGCATCAACTAGGAGACTTTCACACCTTAAGCTGTAACTCCAAAGGACTTCACCAGCAGAAAAATTCATAGCAGATCTAAGTAAGTCTCCCATTCTTCCCAGGATGCATGCAGTAAACATTTCCTTGTCATTGAGCTGAAGAAGACAGACTGACGTATTGGAAAATACTAGCCATTATAAATTACTCATGAGAATTTGTGTCACCACTGCATGTGACCCAGGAGTATTGAGTATTTGTGTTATCACGGCACATGACCCAGGAGTATTATTGTAATACTCAAATCATGTTTGATTTCTGCAGTTACAAGAAGTGCTCAACATGACTTGTAGTCATCTTCTGTTATTGGCATATATCGAGTTTTACGATCTTAATACAGGTTTTTTCCTTTATTATACATTTTTTGGCATTGTCTGCATATTTACATCATAATATTCTGGCAGGAAATAGAACACAAAGTTAACAGTGGATATGGCTGGATTGTGTTATTAAAGTTATTTTTACATTTTTCTTTACACTTTTTGGTACTTCACAAATTATCTCAATTTAGTGTCAGAAAAATGTTATAAAAATTCTCAAACAATCCAATAGAAATAAAATCTTAGCTTTCCTATTTATAGATATGACTGCCAAATGAAAATAAATAATAATAACTGAATACACTGTTCACACTGTGATAAAAGAATTATATATATTGTTATTCAATGATATTCATCCTAAGATAATGATATGATATTTTTGAAAAATTATTTTTTGAAAAAATTTTAGATTTGTAGAAGTCTTATAAAGATAGCACATAGAGTTGCCCTATACTCTTTAGTCAACTTCCCCTAATATTGACATCTTATAGAATTGTGGTATATTTTTCAAAACCATGATGTTAACACAGGTTAACACTAGTAACTAAACTACAGACTTTATTTGAATTCCACAAGTTTTTTCCACTGCTGGCTTTTATCTGTTTCAGGGTCTAATCCAGGATACCACATTGCATTTGGTCATCAGTTCTACTCAGTCTCCTATAATCTTCCAATTGTGGTAGTTTATCAGTCTTTCTTTTCTGTAGCAAATCAGGGAAGTGCCCCAAGACAAAGGGTGCTAGAGTGCCATCTCTCCTCTGTTCAGACTCTTTACTTCCCTCTGGCATCCCCAACAACTACTGTAGAATGGCATGGGTATCCCAAGAGACAACTGAGCTGGAGCTTTGTGGAGCAGCTGCATTCCCTCTATTGGTGTGCCCACTACACTAAGGCTCCTGCAGAGAATGGCACTCATACTTTTCCTCTTAAAGATCTGTAGCAGACCAAGAGGTGCTCAGACTGTGAGCTCCTTGTCTGCCAGGCCTCCCTCATGCTGCCTACCTGGCTGCTCCAGCAAAACAGACATACCCCAAAGTGGAAGGATATTAAGCCTGTTTGAGCATGGAATGGACAACCTGGGGCCCACAGTTTTTCTTGGCATGGTTGGGGATTGAACATGGAGGATCAGATGACATGCCTACTGGCTGGATTAGGAAACCCCCAGGACTTAATCATGCTGAGCCATAGAGTAGACATTTGTGAACTGATCTTAGGAGGAAAGTGTGCCCATGTGGGCAGACTAAAAGGAGATGAAGGTGTGGGTTCCAGTCACAATGCCCTTGCAAACACCCTTTCCCCCACAGGAAAGCTGTGGAGGGATTCTGAACATGGAAGCTGCCAGCTCACAGCACCACTACTGGTTATCTCAGCAGTTTGGGCTTCTGCTTGTGGCCAGATGTCAGAAGGAGATCTGAGGAACAAGAGAAGAGGGAACAGAGCAAAACTGATACATTTATGTTGGAATATAAACCCTAAACTTCCCTGTTTCTGCATGTGAACCTTTTGGCTTGGTGAGACCGCGTCCACCAGCCCCTTCCTAGTGTGCCCACCAACCCACCCTGTGTCCACCACCCACCCAGCAGTCTGGGTGATGACCCTTGACCTCTGCTGAAAGAGCTCTTAATGCTTGCCTTTGTAAAGCCTGTAGGCAGGCTTGCCTGCTCCTGCCTGCCCAGCCTTGCTCCCCATCTCCCCTAATTGGTTTGGGTGGAGCACACAAGGGGTCCCCTGGGAGCTCTGGGGCCATACATGCCACCTGGGACATTTGAGTGCTTTTCCTGATAGATTAGAGCCAATCACAAGTCTCACAAATTTCAGCTGGCTCTTTCTGCAAGTACCAACTATTGTCAATTTGTATAGCCCATTATAGCATTTAATGATTCGAAAATATAAGGAGTAGCTGACTGTTATGTACAAGCATCCTCTACTATCTCAGAGGTTAAACTAGGCATTCTAGATAATTCACACTGTTAGGAAGATCACAGGTCTGGAAAAAGGATTTCAAAGACTTTTCATCACCCCTTCTAAACGAAAGACAGGGAACCTACTAGTAAAAATAGTACACCCCTGCTACAGCTTACAAATAACTAGCAATTAAGAAAACCACCGAACTGAGGTGATCTATAACCCTGGTAGCTATCTAGAACCTACTCATAAAGTTATCTACAAATGTAAAGCCAGAGATCCTTACCCAACCTATGCTACACACACACACTTAAGAGTGGGGGAGAAAAAGTCCCATATAAACAAAAGAAAATCCCAAACTAAGAAGTGGCAGCTGTTTCAGACGAGGAAAAGGAAAAAAAAATCAGCATAAGAACTCCAGAAGTATAAAAAATCAGAGTAGGATATCCTAAATGAAGTGCACCATCTCTCTGGCAATGGATCCTAACCAAAATGAAGATACTGAAATGACAGAGAATTCCAAATATGGATTGTAAGGAAGCTCAACAAGATCCAACTGAAAAAACTCAGAAAAATAATTCAAGAAATGAATTAAAAATTTGTTAAAGCGAGAAATACATTTAAAACATAGAACTTTCAGGAATGAAAAATTCATTTAGGGAGGTACAAAATGTGGTAGAAAGTTTTAATAGACTAGAAAAAGCAGAAGAAGGAATTAGTAGCCAAAGTAAAAATGAGGGAACTCCTAAAGGCCATTAAGTGAAAGCATCAAGAAACTTACTAAGGAAAACCTGTCAGACCAACCAGACTTCTCAACAGAAACCTTATAATCCAGAAAGGAATGGGGTCCTATCTTCAGTCTCCTGAAAAAGAATAAATGCCCACCAAGAATTTTATATCTTGTAAAACTAAGTTTCATAAGTGAAAGGAAAATAAAATCTCTTCTAGACAAGCAAATACTAAGGGAATTTGTTACCACTAGATCTGCTGTATAAGAAATGCTTAAAAGTATTCTACAACAAAACAGAAAAATCAATACCCACCAGTATAAAACACCCAAAAGTTAAAACTCATAGCTCTTATAAAACAGAAACAGAAAGGAAAGAAGAAAGGAAATAGGTAAAAATCCACATGATGACCAGAACAATGTCTCACATATAAATACTAACATTGAATGTGAATGGAATTAATACTCTTCTTAAAAGATGTAGATTGGCTTCATGGGCTGAAAAAAACAAACTCAAATATATGCTGTCTCAAAGAAACTCATTTAAATACCAAACATTCTCATAGATTCAAGGTACAGGGGTGGAAAAAATTATTCCATGGAAATGGAAAACATAAGTCACTGGGAGTAGCTATTCTCATTCAGTATAAGATAAAAATGAACTTCTTATATAAGATAAAATAGACTAAATCAATAATGCTTAAAAAAAGAAAAAAAAATTCATTATATAATTGTAAGTTGGTCACTTCTACAAGAAGATATAGTAATATCAAATATATATGCACCTAACACAGGAGACCCCAGATTCAAAAATAAAATTCTACCAGATTTAAGGAAAGAAACACATAGCAACATCATAATAACTAGAGATTTTAACACTCCTCTGACAGAATTAAATAGGTCATCAAAGCAGATGATCAACAAAGAAAAGATGAATGTAAATAAAACTTTTAGAACAGATGAATCTAGCAGACATTTTCAGAGCATTCTATCCCAATGCTTGAGTTTCTTCTCATCAGTATATGGGATACTTTCTAAGACAGATGATATGTTAGACCATAAAACAAGTCTCACAAAATTCAGAAAAATCAAAATCATACCATGTATTTTCTCAAAATGCAATGGAATAAAACTATGAATTAATTCCAAGAAGAACTCTCGAAACTACATGAATACATGGAAATTAAACAACCTGCTGCTACACAGTCCTTGAGTCATTGACAAAATTAAGACAAATTTAAAAATTTTTTTTGAGTTGAATCTCAAAGGCAGCACAAATTTCCAAAAATTTCAGGGATACAGAAAAAATCATGCTAAGGGGAAAATTCAAAGCCTTAATGCTTACATCAAAAAGACAAATCAGAATTATCAACCTGTCACATATCAAAGAACTAGAAAAAGAACAAACCAAACCCAAAGCTAGCAACATGAAAGAAATAGCAAAGCAGCTGAGCATAGTGGCTCATACCTGTAATCCTAGCACTCTAGGAGACAGAGACAAGTGGTCTGCTTGAGCTCAGGATCTCCAGACCAACCAGAGCAAGAATGAGACCCCATCTCTACTAAAAAATAGAAAAACTATCCAGGCATTATGGCAGGTTCCTGCAGTCCCAGCTACTTGGGAGGCAAAGCAAGAAGATTGCTCAGACTCAAGAGTTTATGGTTGCTGTGAACTAGGATACTACAGCACTTTACCCAGGGTGAGAGAGGGAGACTGTGTCTAAAAAAAAGACATAACAAAGTTCAAAGTAGAACTAAATAAAATGGAAAGAAAAACATACAAAGGATCAATAAAATTAAAAATTGATTATTTGAAAATATAAGCAAAATCAATAAAATACTAGCTAGATTAATCAGAAAAAAGAGGAAAGACTCAAATAAACTCAATAAAAAATGGAGACATTACAACTGATACTACAAACACAAAATATCGTCTGTGACTACTACAAAAACCTCTATTATACAAACTAAAAAAAAACCTAGAAAAAATGGATAAAATCTTAGAAACACAATCTCCCAGGCCCAACCTGACTCATGAAGAAATATAAAGTCTGAGCATACTGATAACAAATGCTGAGATTGAAACAGTAATATATATATAATAGCATATATATATATATA
>CAUYQV010013571.1:0-13847 GCA_963574575.1 Galagoides demidoff
AGCAACCTCCAACTCCTGGGCTCAAGTGAGTCTCCTGCCTCCGCCTCCCAAGTAGCTGGGACCACAGGCGCCCGCCACAACGCCCAGCCATTTTTTGGTTGCAGCCATCATTGTTGTTTGGCGGGCCCGGGCTGGGGATTCAAACCTGCATTTTAGGTGTACGTGGCTGGCGCCTTAGCCGATTGAGCCACAGGCGCCGAGCCCAAAGGTACAGATTTCTAAAGTTCTACGTGAGACTCACGAATCCCCTCATTTAAAGATTAAGAACTGTATTAATAGAGACCTGATATGTAACAATTTTTAAAGATTAAGAACTCTATTATTAATAGATACCTAGCATTTAAATAATTTAGCCAGCTGATAGTCAATGGCTAACAACCATACACAAATGATCTTAAACGTACCTTGAAATTCAAATACCAATATAATTCTTTTTAGAATGGGGTGTCAATTTATCCAATCCCCTTGTTACTTTCATATGTAAATGACCAGAAAAAAGAGGTGAGAATTATCTTTCGCAGCTCACATTGAGATAGTCCTTATGTACCATATACCATTCTAAGTGTTTTACCATAACTGCCAATCCTCACTATAGTCCCGTAAAATATTAATATTAACTTCAACTTATAGATAAGGAAACTGAGAAAGAGGTTGAACAACTTGCCTGAGGGCACAAATAGAAAGTATCCCAGCCTCAGCAGGGATTTGGACCCAGGCAGCCTGGCCTCAGAGTCTATGTTTTTAATTACTCTTTTATGTAACTTTGTATATAAAAATGTATCTTACTATCACTCCACCACTGCCCTAGTTTCTTTCCTTCTCAAACTCAAAAGGTCAGAATACTATTTTCCTTGATGAACTGCAACTTTCTTGTCTTGTAAATTTACATTTCCTATAGCCAATTTATTTATTTATTTATTTTTGAGACAGAGTTTCACTCTGTTGCCCAGGCTAGAGTGCTGTGCTATCAGCCTAGCTCCCAGCAACCTCAAACTCCTAGGGTCAAGTGATCCTCCTGTCTCAGCTTCCCAAGTCGCTGGGACTATAGGCTAATTTTTTTTCTATTTTTAGTAGAGAAAGGTTTTGGCTCTTCCTCAGGATGATCTGGAAATCCTGAGCTCAAGCAATCCTCCTGCTTCCATCTTCCAAAGTGCTAGATTACAGTCCACAGCCCCCACAACCAATTTAATAATAAATATTTTATTGCCAATTTATGTGTTTATGTTGTTTTCTTAATTATGTGGAAAAAGAAAAAAAAAGAACTCTTGCCAATATGCACACAGTGAACTTCTGATGTCTTCTGAAAATTAAAATTTGCTGAAGCTTTATTTTCTTTAGAGAAACAAAAATTAAGTTATCACATATTTGCTCAGAAAAGGGTTTTAAAAAGTTACACAAAGCAAGACATTTTTTAAGATGAAACAGGGTCATCTGTCCCAGAAAGTAGGTATACACTGTGACTACCCAGGGAAAAATAAAGAGGTATTGTCACTGTTACCTGTTTTGTAGTAAGTAGTATCAAATATAACCAATTATGCCTTGCATTCCTCTGTACTTTTCAGACCTGACAAGAAAATCCTTTTCTCTTATCTCAATGATATATAAACTCAATGGGCTCAGCGCCCATAGCACTGTGGTTACCGTGCCAGCCACATACACCCAGGCTAGCCAAACAATGACAACTGCAATAAAAAAATAGCCAAGTGTTGTGGCAGGTGCCTGTAGTTCCAGCTACTTGGGAGTTGAGGCAAGAGAATCGCTTGAACTCCAAGAGTTTGAGGTTGCTGTGAGCTGTGACACCACGGCATTGTACCGAGGACGACATACTGAGACTGTCTCAAAAAAAAAAAAATTATATATATATATAAACTCAACAGAACTTAACTCCCCACCTCCGGAGTTTGGCTTTATGCATACATATAGTTCATATCCTACTCCCAGTGATCCTCATCTAAAGTACTTTTCTGTCTTTGATTTAGGGTCAGTCATTTAAAACTAGAGATAGTCTGTGAACCAAAGATTGGCTCAAGAGAATAAAAATGAATATATGATATTAAAATGTTTCTTTTTCTTGCACTTACTGATGTTTACACCACACACACACAAAATCTTTAGAGTAAATACAGGGCCAGCATGGTGGCTCCCAACTGTAATCATAGTGCTCTGGGAGGCCAAGGCAGGAGTATTCCTTGAGTTCAGGAGGTCTAGAGCAGGCTCTAGACCAGCCTAGGCAAAAGTGAGACCTCCATCTCTACAAAAAATAGAAAAATTAGCTAGGTGTTGTGGCAGTCTCCTATAGTCCTAACTACTCGAACGGCTAAGGCCGTTCAGGGCTTGCCTGAACCCTGTAGTTTGAGGTTGTTGTGAGCTAGGGTGACACTATGACACTTAAGCCTGGGCAACAGAATGAAACTGTCTCAAACAAAGAAATAGAAAGAAAAAAACCAACCCACATATTAATTTGAAATTTAAAAAGCCAGTAGTAGTGGGAAAGTAGAAATGAAAACTCAGTCGTGAACTGATAATTGGGGAAAAGGTGGTTACCAGGAGAATTCTCACACTAGCTAATTAGTTTCTATGTGTATGTATGTAAGAAATTTTCGATAATAAAACTTAAAAAGAAGGCCAGGCGAAGTGGCTAACACCTGTAATTCCAGCACTCTGGGAGACGGAGGCAGGGACCAGCCTGAGCTAGAGTGAGACCCCCATCTCTAAAAAACAGGCGGGTGTTACAGAAGGTGCCTGCAGTCCCAGCTACTTGGGAGGCTGAGGCAAGAGAACTGTTTAAGCCCAAGAGTCTGAGGTTGCTGTCAGCTATGAAGCCACAGCACTCTACCAGGGGCAGGTGACAAAGTGAGACTCTGTCTCATAAAAAAAAGTAAAGTGGGAGGCGCCTGTGGCTCAGTGAGTAGGGTGCCAGCCCCATATACTGAGGGTGGCAGGTTCAAACCCAACCCCAGCCAAACTGCAATAAAAAATAGCCAGGCATTGTGGTGAATGCCTGTAGTCCCAGCTACTTGGGAGGCTGAGGCAGGAGAATCGCCTAAGCCCAGGAGTTGGAGGTTGCTGTGAGCTGTGATGCCATGGCACTCTACCCAGGGGGATAGCCTGAGGCTCCGTCTCAAAAAAAAAAAAAATACAGTTATCAAAATGTTTTAAAATCGCAATCTTCCTGTCTCAGCCTCTCAAGTAGCTAGGACTACAGGAGCATTCCACCATGCTTGGCTTATTTTTTTTTTTTTTTTTGAGACAGAGTCTCACTGTGTTCCCGTTGGGAGAGTGCTGTGGCATCACAGCTCGCAGCAACCTAAACTCCTGGGCTCAAGCGATTCTCTTGCCGCAGCTTCCTAAGTAGCTGGGACTACAGGCACCCTACAACATTGGGCTATTTTTTCTAGAGACAGGGTCTTGCTCTTGCTCAGGCTGGTCTGGAACTCATGAGCTTAGGCAATCCACCCACTTCAGCCTCTCTGAGTGTTGGGATTACAGGTGTGAGCCACTATGCTGGGCCTTTTTTTTTTTTTTTTTGTAATGAGGTCTCATAATGTTGCCCAGGTAGGTCTTGAACTCTTGGCCTCAAGCAATCCTCCTGCCTGAGCCTCTCAAAGTGCTAGGATTACCATCTTGAGCCACTGCACCCGACTAACAAACAAGATTTTTAAGTATATAATAACAAGGAGTAATAAGCATAAACAACATTCCAATGTATCTGAAAAAACTGTAACATGATATGAAATGTAATTATTTCTTTTGGTGACAAGGTCACAAACACTGTTGCCTCCACTGAATTTTAAAGAATTTTCGTTTTCTTTCCTTCTAGATTTCAGTTAGCAGCTCATGAAAATAAACAGGCAATTTTTTTCCCTCATCCAAGTTCACACACTTCCTCAATTCTATCCAAAAATCAGATTAAGAACCCTTGGCTTAAAGGAAAGTGCAAAAGTTAAGTTTTGGAGCCAGACACTTGTGTCCTAGAAAACAAGACTTCAGACTTTAGTCCCCACATTATTTACACTTGAATGACCTTAGACATCTAACTTCTGAGCTTTGGTTCCCTCGATAAGAACAACTCCTATATATCATGAGGTTATAAGGATCAAGTATTAGCTAACAAAATAACAAATGTTTTGTTTTTGAATGATTTTAATACTACATATTCACAGCCTATGCTAGGATTAAAGGTGTGAGCCACCGCCTGAGCCAACACAGTTAATTTTGAATAAAACTCATTATATGAGAAAAATAAAGAATAGTATACCAATTCACAAAGAAAATGATTAATGGAAATATTAACTCTAAATAACAGTTTAGAGATATGGTAGAGTTTGTCTAAGCTGGAGTCAGACAGGCCTGAATTGCTAAAAGCCTGTCCATGATTTGACATTGGAATGACTTGATCTAAATCCCAGTTCCAGTACTTTACTAAGTAAAGTTACTTAACCAGCTCGGTGTCTGTAGCTCAAGTGGCTAAGGCTCCAGCCACTTACACCAGAGCTGGCGGTTTCGAATCCAGCCCCGGCCTGCCAAACAACTATGACAATTACAACCAAAAAATAGCCAGGTCTTGTGGTGGGCGTCTGTAGCCCTAGCTACTTGGGAGGCTGAGGCAAGAGAATCACTTAAGCCCAAGAGTTTGAGGTTTGCTGTGAGCTGGGATGCCACGACACTCTACCAATGGCAGCATAATGAGACTCTGTCTCAAAATAAATAAATAAAATAAAGTTACTTAACCTTTCTACCTCAGTTTTCTCATCTGAAAAACACTGCAATGTTGCTTGAGAGACAGGAAACAACCTAGCTCAAATAAATGAAGCTATTATGAAAGTTCACATTTTAATAAGCCAAAGAAATCAATTTGGAATTCAAAAGCTTATTTTGGAATTCATGTTGATATAAATCAAAGTTCACAATTCTTTTGTCCAGCAAAACACATACATACTCAAAACCTGCGATGTTTGCATGACACAACATTCCTAAAACAAACTGGCACTGCTTGAAATCATGGCTGATTTCTTATTCCGCCAAATGAAAACAAGGAGAATAAAAACAGCAAACAGAATGACTTCAGTAATTTTAAATCTTTTCACGATTTGCCTGGAATATTCCACTTAATGCTTATTACTAATAATGGATAGATTCTAAGATATCACTTTAAAAAAACAACTCAACAGCTACATAATGCCAAAGGAAAAAAAGCAAAATCATTTATTTAATTTATGCTAGAATATTATGGAATAAGATGTCCCACCACAATCGGGAAAAAAAAATAATAACCGCCATAGGCTGGCCCTGGCAACTTTACCAACATACAACCTGTAAATAAATTCCTTCTCTCATTGAAAAGCTTCTTTTTATGGGCATAGTTAACAAATGCCAAGTTGCGAAGTTGCAGCTTTGCTGGTTTGACGTTTTCACAATGTAAGAACAATATGATCTGGAATCTACTCAAAGCATTAGCCAGGCAGTCAGCTGATGCTCACTGCACCCAGGAAGACCGAATATAAGAGAAATTTATACTTTGTATTTGTGTAAGGCAGGTATCCACTACTATGAAATCTAAAATAGGCCAACAGCAGACGTCCTAGTTAAATTAATAAAAGTATTTCTATTGTTCAAATAATACTGAAAACGGCATTTACTGGAATAGGTTTCTCTCCTTCTCGGAATTTTCCTTGTAAAGGGCTCGTAATAGGTCCATAGAACCAACCCTACATCACGCAGCCGCTGCCTGAGTAACTTTTACAAAAGGTCAAAGCAGTGCCTTTCAAGGCTTCTAAAGCCTACTGGCTTCTCCTCGATTCAAAGTAGCTCGCTTTCACCCACAGAACGTTCCAGAGACCTAGGTACGGGGACCCGACAAAATTTGGTGGAGGTTGCTAAAAAGTAAGTTTTCCATTTTCTTCTCAAAACACTGCCCGCATTTCACCTTCCTCCCTCCGCGGCCCCACATGTTGCTTGCCTCCCTCCTGGGGCCCCCGCGAGGCCTCGCTTCCCCTCCCCCGTCCTCCAAACGCGCCCACCTATTACTCTTTACTCAGGCGGACTTCGCCTCCCTACCCCCGCCAGTTCGCCTCCCTTAAGAAGAGGTCCACTCGGGACACTTTCCCCGTCCCCAGATCCTCACGCCACAACAGACAAGCCTCCAATGCTCCACCTTCAATTCTCCCCCACCACGGGCCTCGCCTCCCACAGCTTCCTAAAGTGTTGGGAGCGCGCAGAGTAGAGCCGCAGGCCTGCACGGCCCAGGTGCTGTGTCAGCCTATCTGCCGGTTCCGCGGCGTGTACGGCCTGGAAAGTCACATGGCGGTGGGACCGGCCGGCGCCTCCACACTCCTGTTCTCTTCAGAGCAGGACGAGACTACCAAATCCACTCACCTCCACGAAAAGCAACATGTCTTCCTCCGCTCGGCCCAGTCGTTCCCGCCGCCGCGACTCCAACTGGCTCACAGGCCCGAGCCTCAATTGCTAGGATAAGGACACTCGCCTTGCCCCTCCACCCGGCAGTGGACCCGGCTCCTCCCCCGCCGTCAGCCGCCGAGGCCCGACCCGCCCAATCCCACCCCCACTTAAAATAGCAACTGTTTCCGGGTCTAGCAAAATTGCTTCCGGGAGGAAAGAAAGCCCTCGGAGCGTTCGACACTTGCCTCACCTTTGCCAGTAGCAATGTGGAATGTACTATCGTCTCGGACAGCGGGGGGATCAGAAGGAGACACCATTCTGGTGTGTAAAAATCTTATTGACGCGTTTTAAACAGCTTACTGCCACAGCCCTAATAATGCGTCGTCTCATAGTTCGTAATCTAGATCTGATTAAAAAAACCCAATCTTGCACAAATTGTACTGAACAAACGCCCGACTCTGGCGAAAACGTGACTCGCAGAAAAAAGTGGAGAGGAAAAAAAAATGTATAGTAGTAGTAAGTATATGAGTATATTAAGTGCGACACTACTGCGCGTTTTACGCGCATTAATCTTGAAACAATGCTATGCAATAAATATCTCCTATTTTACAATTAAAAGAGCCCTCTAGGAGGGCAAGCTACCCTAGACACACCTTTAAAGAACTTTGCCCCATGCTCGCCTGAATCAATGTAGGTACCTACATCTCCCTCAGTTTAATACATACAATGCTACTTAATAACACTTAGTCTGGGTAGCCTATTCATTGTTGTGCCATTAATCCAAATAAAATATGGTAATTTTATTGTAAAATTATTCATGTCCCTTGTAAAATAGAACAATTTTTAAAATTATATTTTTATCTTTAAATGTTTTTCTTTTTATCTTTTTGTTAGATGATCCAAAGTCCTTATTTTATTTTATTTTTGAGACAGAATCTCACTTTGTCGCCCTCAGTAGAGAGCTGTGTCGTCAGAGCTCACAGCAGTTCTTGGGCTCAGGCTAGGACTCAGGCTATTCTCTGTCCTCCACCTCTGTAGTTGAGACTATAGGAGCTTGCCACACGCCCCGGCTATTTCTTCTTTTTTTTTTTTTTTTTTTTACAGACAGGGTCTCCCTCTTGCTCAGGCTGTTCACCTCCGCCTCCCAAATTGCATTTTCACCAAATGAAAGGACTTACTTTCAAGACCTTCCCATTCTCATCCAGTGTAATCTTTGCTTTATTAAATCTCTTAACTTTCACACTTAGATATCTAATTCTTTTTTTTTTTTTTTTTTTTTTGAGACAGAGCCTCAAGCTGTCCCCCTGGGTAGAGTGCTGTGGCATCACAGCTAAAATCAACCACCAACTTCTGGGCTTAAGCCAGTCTCCTGCCTCAGCTTCCCAAGTAGCTGGGACCACAGGCGCCAGCCACGACTCCTGGCTATTTTTTTTTTCTTTTTGGTTGCAGCCATCATTGTTGTTTTGGGGGCCTGAGCTGGATTCGAACCCACCACCTTAGGGGTATGTGGCTGGCGTCTTAGCCACTTGAGCCACAGGTGCTGAGCCCTAATTCTTTTTTTATGATTAATTATTTTTTATTAAATCATAACTTTGGGCTCGGCTCCTGTGGCTCAAGCAGCTAAGGCACAGCCACATACACCTGAGCTGGTGGGTTCAAATCCAGCCCCAGCCTGCCAAACAACAATGACGGCTGCAACCAAAAATATCTGGGCATTGTGGTGGGCACCTGTAGTCCCAACTAATTGGGAGATGGGGGTAGGAGAATCACTTAAGCCCAGGAGTTGGAGGTTGCTGTGAGCTGTGATGCCACAGTACTCTACCCAGGGCGACAGCCTGAGGCTCTATCTCAAAAATAAATAAATAAATAAATAAGCTTGCTTCTCTTTAAAAAAATAAATAAATAAATCATAACTTTGTACGTTGATGCATTTGTGGGGTTCAGGGTACTGCTTTGATATACAATGTGAAATGTTTACATTGAACCAAGTAACACATTAGATATCAAATTCATTCCACCATCAAACTGCTGATACATCCAGCCCATCCTAATCTAATCGCCAGTAAATTCATCTCAGTGATTAAACAAATTTCACTTTCCCCCGAGATTCAAACTCATTAGCACTCACCTCCGAAGCCATGGCTCAAGGTGTCTTCCCTATCTGTATTGTCTTCATTTGTCAGTCAGCCTTCTCTCTCCATAAAGTTTTCCCAAAGACTCTGCTCCCCACAGATCTCTTCTTCATGTCCCTTGTTAGCACTTGATTATTGTACTCTATTTTAATTTTTTTTTTTATTTTTAGTTTCTTCACAGGAGCCCTATCATATATACTTCAGTTCTTCAGTTTAGGTTAGGATAATGGCAGCTGCATGGTAGTGTTTCAACAAAAGCTTGTCAAATTGAAAGGGAAGGAGGATTTAAAAATTTTCTTTACAAGGTTTCATTTCCAGTTGCTGATTTTAATGAAGTCCATGCTGCATGAAAAATAGAGAGGAAGAGGAGAGTAATAATGCTAAATTAGTTTAGTTGACAAAGATTTGGTCTGCCTCGTAAATGCCTAGTAGGATAAGCAATGCAAGGGAACATTATTTAAGGATCTCATAATCTACTATTATTATCAACAACAAAGTACTTAAATAAGTTCATTGATAATGTCAAGAAATGCTGAATAATGATAAGTAATTTAATTAGACCTCATATTTATAATGAACCTCCTTAAGTGTGGTCCTTTCTGAAAATTTTATATAAACTGCTTTTGAGTAAATAGACTCACTTGTGATTTATGGGAAAGAAGAGAGTCATGTTTTATGACTGCAGGGTGTAGGGCAAGAGATTCGTCTAAAAAAAAAATTAAAGTATTCTGGGCTGCGCTTGTAGCTCGGTAGGTAGGGTGCTGGCCATGTACACAGAGGCTGGCGGGTTTGAACCCAGCCTGGGCTAGCTAAACCAACAACAACTACAACAACAACAAAAAAATAGCTGGGCATTGTGGTGGGCGCCTGTAGTCCCAGCTACTTGGGAGACTGAGGCAAGAGAAAAGAGTTTGAGGTTGCTGTGAGCTGTGATGGACACTACAGCACTCTGTCTCAAAAGGGCTAAGACTCTGTCTCAAAAATAAAAGTATTCTGAAGCTTAGAATAGTTTCCATAAGGAGAAAAATCCAAAACTATAATGGGTATCCATATTTTAGACAGTTTTTGTGGAAGAACTAATGAAGAATGCATCACATGTAAGGAAAAAACAAAAAGTACTGCATTTGGTCTTGAGATCACAGCTAATTGACAGAGACAAATAAATAGTTACACTTCAATAAGTACTATAATAAAAGGTTCACAAAGTGTTTTGGGAACATAGAGGAAGGAAGAACTTAGATAAGATCTTAAAGAGAAGGAAAAAGGGGGTGGCTCCTGTGGCTCAAAGGAGTAGGGCACCAGCCCCATATGCCAGAGGTGGCAGGTTCAAACCCAGCCAGCCCCAGCCAGAAACTGCAAAAAAAAAAAAAAAAAAAGATAAGGAAAGGGAAAATATAATTGGAAGTCTAAAGGCAAAAAAGAAAGGAAAATACTTAATTTGCTCTCTATATACTGACTGATATCCTTTAAAAGACAAATACTTTATGATCTCCCCCCCATTTTCCTAAAGGACTGAAGCACATAAATGTTTTAATTTTACAAGTTTACAACAAGGACTCAACAAAGACTAATTTTACAATAAGTTTACACCTAAACTCAAGGAAGACCTTGCAGAGAAATGAAGTTATATATCAACAATTTCTATAAAATTTAAAACCTATACATGATACTATATAGTTTATGAATACATACACCTGTAGGAAAACTATATAAAAACACACTAAACACAAATATATCAAATTCATCATTGTCATTTTCTGTGAAATAGGACTGAGGGGAAGGAAGGAATCTGGGGAGGGCAAGGAGACTTTTTCTCTAACGCCTTTTTAATTTAAAAATAAAATAAGGCTGGTGTGGTGGCTCACACCTGTAATCCTAGCACTCTGGGAGGCCAAGGTGGGTGAATTGCTTGAGCTCAGTAGTTGGAGACCAGCCTGAGCAAAAGCGAGACCTCTGTCTCTACCCAAAATAGAAAAACTGAGGCAAGAGGATCACTTGAGCTCAAGAGTTGGAGGTTGCTGTGAGCTATGACACTACAGCACTCTACCCAGGGCAACACTTGATACTCTGTCTCAAAAAAATAAATAAAATAAAATGACCAGGCGTGCTGACTCACGCCTTTAATCCTAGCACTCTAGGACACCGAGGTGGAAGGATCCCTTGAACTCAGGAGTTCCAGACCAGCCAAAGCAAATCAAACACCCCCCCCACCCCCCCCACCCCGGTCTCTACTAAAAATAGAAAAATCAGCTGGGCATGGTGACAGGGACCTGCAGTCCCAGCTACTTGGGAGGCTGAGGAAGGAGAACTGCTTGAGCCCAGGAGTTTGAGGTTGCTGTGAGCTAGGCTGAGGCCATGGCACTCTAGCTCAGGTGACAAAATGAGACTCTGTCCCAGTGATAACAATAATAATAATAAATTAATTTTAAAAAATTAAAATAAATTTTAATCTGCAGCAAAAATGACAAATGTTATTATTTGTGCATGCTAGGTAATGATCATATAGCTATTTGTTAGATTATTTTTTTAACTTTTATACTTTTTAATGTTAACAAATAGAGCTATGCAGCAGGCTTGGCACCTGTAGCGTAGCTCAGTAGTTAGGGCACCAGCCACATGTTCTTGGACTGATAAGTTGGAACCCAGCCCTGGGCCTGCTAAATAAAAAAAAAAAAATAGCAGGTGTTCTGGCAGGCGCCTATATTCCCAGCTATTAGGGAGGCAAGACCAAGAGTTTGAGGTTGCTGTGAGCTATGACTCCATAGCACTCTACTGAGGGTGACAAAATGAGACTCTGTCTCAATTAAATAAATAAATAGATAAATAAAACAATGAAAACAGCCAGGCTTGTGGCAGTCGCCTGTAGTCCCAGCTACTTGGGAGGCTGAAGCAAGAGAATCACTTAAGTCCAAGAGTTTGAGGTTGCTGTGAGACCACAGCACTCTACTGAGGGCAACCAAGTGAAAGATTCTCTTTTTTTTTTTTTGAGACAGAGCCTCAAGTGATCCCCCTGGGTAGAGTGCCGTGGCATCACAGCTCACAGCAACCTCCAACTCCTGGGCTCAAGCAAGTCTCCTGTCTCAGCCTCCCAAGTAGCTGGGACCACAGGCGCCCACCACAACGCCCAGCTATATTTTGGTTGCAGCCGCCATTGTTGTTTTTGGCGGACCTGGGCTGGATTCAGACCTGCCACCTTAGGTGTGTGTGGCTGGCACTTTAGCCACTTGAGCCACAGGCACCGAGCCAAATGAGATTATGTTTCAAAAAAAAGCTACACAGCAAACAAAACCACCCTGTCCTTCAACTGCTCCAGTCTCCTGTGCAATCAAAGGAGCTGCCCCAAAGTATTACTCTTTTCAGTTAGCAAGCAGCCTCTAGAGTTCCCTTCAATTTCTTGAGCCAGCTATGTAATTTGAAAGCCTTCTTCAATCAGGTTCCTTGAAAAAAGGAGGAACTGAGCAGTGCAAAGAGTGTGATCTTCATCCAATTATCTTCCAAGTTACTACATGTCTAGGGAAAGTTAAGGGGCAGCTGCAGAAGTTGTAAAACACTTATTCCATTACAGGCTTAAAAATACTTAAGCAAAACCCCAGGAAGAGAGAAGAACCAGGAGTTACATTTGATACACTGGATCTTGAATTCTAACACCTGAACTTTAAGCAAGGCTATAACTTCTATTTCTTTTAACTTTCGTGTTCTCTATTCTTTCCTACCCTCCCTCCCCCCTTCACCCTCTACCATCACAGCATATAGAATGTCTATATCTCTGCATTTGGTAAGAACTCTTTAAATGTTTGAGTCAATGATAATGTCACAATGGTTCCATTGTGACAGCACCAGGACTGTAATACTGGAGGTAAGCAACCAGTTAATAGCAAGGTGAGCCACAACCTCTGGGAGCAGGAAAGACCTCTTCTAGCTTGTAGTGGATACCTGTTTTAGCATTTGCCTATATTCTGTGCAAAAAGAAGAAATAGAAGAAATTCAGCTAAATTTTTGAAATGCTGGCCAACATGGAAACTGAGACAGAAGATGAATCTGAGTCAGAAAAAGAAGACAAAGATTCTTTCATCATGAGAAATCCCAAAAAGGTCCTTAACTTGCCTCAAGTCCCAGCGCTTGATGTCTCATTCTCTGTAAAAAGCATCATCTCTAAGATTGAGCAAGCACAGCTCCACCGAGCCAGAGAGGCAAGTAGTGTGCCAATAGTAGTTTACAAATTGTAATTTTTTTTAACTTTCTATGATCAGGTACGTTTTTTTTTTTTATTTTAGAAATCACTTTACATTTATAATCTTTGATTGTGTTTATGGTAACTTTGACTTAAAATGATAATTTCTTTTTCTTTCTTTCTTTTTCTTTTTTCTTTCTTTTTTTTTTTTTGAGACAGAATCTTTCACTTTGTTGCCCCCAGTAGATTACTGTGGCATCACAGCTCACAGCAGTCTCAAACTCTTGGGCTCAAGCCATTCTCTTGTCTCTGCCTCCCAAATAGCTGAGACTACAGGCATCTGCCACAAAGCCAGCTATTTTTAGAGATGGGGTCTCCCTCTGCCTCAGGCTGGTCTTATACTTGCGAACTCAGGCAATCCATGCACCTCGGCCTCTCAGAGTGGCATTAGATACAGCACCAGGAGTCAGATGAAATTGACTCTATGGCTAGTTACCTCCAATTTGATATTAATTTCTTCATATCAGAATTAATCAAACCATTTAAGAAATAAATCATGTGCTGCTGATTAACATAGTGGGAAAAATTAAAGTCTGTAGCCAGGCACAGTGACTCATGCCTGTAATCCTAGGACTCTGGGAGGCTGAGATGGGCTGATTGCTTGAGCTCAGGAGTTCAAGACCAGCCTGAGCAAGAGTGAGACTCTGTCTCTAACATTAAAAACAATAAAACTGGCTCGACGCCTGTGGCTCAAGTGGCTAAGGCGCCAGCCACATACACCTCAGGTGGCAGGTTCAAATCCCCAGCCCGGGCCTGCCAAACAACAATGATGGCTGCAACCAAAAAATGGCCGGGCGTTGTGGCGGGCGCCTGTGGTCCCAGCTACTTGGGAGGCAGAGGCAGGAGACTCGCTTGAGTCCAGGAGTTGGAGGTTGCTATGAGCTGTGATGCCATGGCACTCTACCCAGGGGTATAGCTGGAGGCTCCGTCTCAAAAAAAAAAAAAAAAAAAAAAAAAGAATCTGCCTCCAAAGGGTTGTGGTTGGGCTGTTGCTAGATGAAACAGTACGCACCCAGGGCTCAGCACAGTGCCCTTTGAATAGCAAGAGCTATGTCAACTTTACACCTCTGCCGTCCTTCCGGGGG
>CAUYQV010013575.1:0-20264 GCA_963574575.1 Galagoides demidoff
CCTGTGGCTCAAGTGGCTAAGGCACCAGCCACATACACCTAAGGTGGCAGGTTCGAATCCAGCCCAGGCCCGCCAAAACAACAATGATGGTTGCAACCAAAAAAATAGCCAGGCACTGTGGTGGGCGCCTGTGGTCCCAGCTACTTGGGAGGCTGAGGCAGGAGTTGGAGGTTGCTGTGAGCTGTGATACCACAGCACTCTACCCAGGGGGAGAGCTTGAGGCTCTGTCTTAAAAAAAAAAAAAAAGAAAGAAAGAAAGAAAAAAGAAAATCTTTTTGGAGATAAAATTGCCTGGTCCTTTTAAAAAGATGGAGCTTTCATTTATAAAGGCAGTAATAAGTTGTCATTTTTAAAAAAGATACTCTTGAGTTCCATTTCTTTATTTTGTCTTTGCTTTTTTTTTTCTTGGCCGGGGCCAGGTTTGAACCAACCACCTCCCGTATATGGGGCTGGTGCCCCCCTCTGTTAGGCCACAGGTGCCGTCCAATCTTGGGTTCCATTTCTAAAATGTATCATATTGAACAGTGGCCTACACTTTTGTGATCACATGTACCTAACACTAAAATATTAGAAGCCTGCACAAATATCTTTATTTTTACTTATTTATAAGTTATACATGTATACATATACAGCTGTACTAATGTACTAATATGTATACGTACAACTGTGCTGATATGAGCATTAAAAAGCATGCATTTAAAATTAAATTTTACAGAATGAGATTAAATATAAATGTTAAAAAGAAGTTCTGATATTTTCCTTCCACACACCAGTGGATTATACTGTATGTCCCAGGGGTGTGTACACCACACTTTGGAGACCATACTTACAGAGAGTGTTCCCTTCAGCCCATTTCTGGAAAGCTTTGGTAGGTTGTTTTAGGAGGGAGGTAGACAAGTCAGAATGAGTGAGAAGAGAGTGACTATGGTTAACAAGAGCGGGAAGGGGGACCCAACTCACATTTCCTCAGTGACCACACCAACACCATCCCTTTTGAGCAACAGAGATCTATGCTCTAACCATTTTTGCAATCACATTGTATAAGAAATTTTTTTTTAATTTTTTTGAGAAAGAGTTCTTCCACTCCTGTTATTCAGGGCTAACCTCCAGAATGGGCTTATCACCAGCCCCCAACCTTCCCTGGCCACAGGGATTGGCCCAAAGGTACATGTGGGCCTGGCCAAGCTGATTCTTAGAAGACCCATTACCATTGATTTTTAACTGGAGAGATGAGCTCTTTGTGCCCTTTAGATAAAGACTGTTAGGGAGAGCAGTGGGTAAATATATTCTATGCTTCATAGAGAGTGCCCATCCAGAGCAGGAGAAAATGCAAGGCAAATGAGCCTTCACCTGGCTTGGTTAAAGCCATTGTGTTCCTACTTGCACTTAAAACTGATGTGAATTCGGTTACTGTTGCTTGCAACTAAAAACAAGTTCATAGTAATCAGTGAGAAATATCCTCATTAGAAATCATTCATTCATTCTAAAAATATTTATGTCTTCCTGTTATGTATTAGATACTATTCTAAAACTACAAATAGAGTGGTAAGTTATAAAAAATATATATTCCCTACACTAACGGAGCTTATTTTGTAGTGGGAAAGACAAATAAATGAAATCTATATTATTATGCAAAGTGATATAGAGACATTGTATCAGTGGGAGGGGAATAGAATGTGTTTGACCCGGGGTGGCCAGCTCTCATTGAAATAGTCAAGGAAGTAAGCCATGACAATACTTGGACCAAGAGTGTTCTAGGTAGACAGGGCAGTAAGTACCAAGGCCCTGCTAGAGGTACAGCCAGGAAGGGGGCTGGGGCTGTGGTAGGAGGGAGAAAAGAGAAGGTAGCACCAAGTGACAGGAAGGTGACAGGGACAGATGATACAGATTGGAAAAGCAAGGCCCTCTGGGCCAGGGGAGGCTTTGGCTTCTCTCTGAGTGAGATGGGACTTCTCCAGGGTTTTGAGCAACCGAGATATATGTTCTAACCATTTTGCAATCGCATTGTATAAGAAAGTTTTTTTTTAGTTTTTTTGAGATAGAGTCTTGCTCTCTTGCCCAGACTAGAATGCAATGGCATGATTATAGCTCATGGCAACCCCAAACTCCTAGGCATAAGAGATCCTCCTGCCTCAGCCTCCCGTTCAAGTTTACAGTGAGCTATAATGATGCCAATGCAGTCCAGCCTGGGCAACACAGCAAGACTCTCACTTAAAAAAAAAAAAAAAGTCCAACACAGGCTTTAGTGGGCTAAAATCATGCCCTTGGCACCAGAAGGCTCCATGGGAGAACCCTTTTCCCTGATTCTGGAGGCTGCCTGCATTGCTTGGCTCATGGCCATCTCCATTCATCTCCAGAGCTAAAATCTTTGAATCACCATCTCCAAATCCTTTTCTCTGTCTTCACCTCTCTCTAACAACAGCTAGGAAAGCTCTTTGGCCCTTTAGGACCCAAGTGACTAGACTGGGCCCAAACAGATAATCTAGAATAATCTTGCCAGCTCTATGTTAATAAATTACTCACTAATTTATCACTACTCGCAAATCTTGAATAATGATGGCACCCACGGGCTTTGGTGTTTCTAGTCAAACTCCTTCTTTCCCTCCTCCATGAAGGTAAAGCAAAGCTATACTAAGATGCCTTTTGACACATCTTCAGAAATTATACTCTACCCTAAAAGCTAATCTAAAATCTAATTCTCACCTGTATGTCTTGATTTCAAAATAATATATAGCAATTCTGTTTCTTCTAGAATTCTTCAAATTTTTACAATTATTTTATCTAACAAGCTCTCCATAGAGAGAACTTGATTTAGCATACTACCTCTTGTTAGAAAAGCTTTAAAAATTTTTTTTGAATAGTCACAGAAATTCCAATGTGTTTCTGTTTGTCCAACAGAGAAAACTTCTTTACTTCCTATACTCTCTCCAAAGCACATTTAAACCAAAGTGGTAACGTCGTCGTGGCTCTTGCAGACATAATTCTCTAAACTCACAGGCTGACCAATGGGGCGTTTATAGCTCCAGCCTTCGGTATCACCCCCTGATTGGTTTTCCCCTTCCTTCCTTTTACAGTAGCACACAGACCTTGTCGAGCCAAATCCCCAGAAAAGCGATGCATGAACATTTCATCCCCTGGGAAGAACTTCAACCAAACAAAGAGTCTGGTGATTCAAGCACCCCCCTCCACGTGCACATTGTGTTCATCTTATAAATGGCACAACCCTCTAGTTGGCCAACTGGCTCTGAAAAATTACATTTAAATCTCCAGCTCCCAAATGCTGCTTAGCACCTCTTGATTTTCCTCCCTTTATGAAATAGGAATAGTACGTGTATAAACACAAGATGGGAGCGCTTAGCATTTCTTTTAGCATCGTCGTTCTGGAGCTGAGAGGGCTGCCCAGGGCCTTCACACACAGCCGCCTCTTTGGTCTCCAACTCAGTTCCTCCTGAGACATTTTTAGGGCCTCCTCCAGAGGCTCAGGCCCAAACAGATGTCCCTCTCGCCCCCACTTCAAAATGGTGTGGCGTGAGGGAACACAAGAGAGAAGAAGGGGGGAAAAAAGCTTTAGTAACCATGTGTCACAGTATAGAAAGTGGTTCATACATTAAGGGAAAGTCAAAATGAAGAAACCAGAATATATACAGATAGTTCATGGACATCTGGGAAAACCACTTCTAGTAGATTTCCAGCTGGACTAAGTAGGTGCCAGCTTTAGATGATTGCGTTGATGATAACATGTCAATCCAACTGGGGTTTTGACAGGGGAGATCAAACTTGAACAGCCGAAGGCAAGGTTTTTCAGGGTTGGCACTACTGGCATTTGGAGCAGGGTAACTCTTTAAGGGGTTCCACGCTGCATTGTGAGATGTTTAGCAGCGGTCCTGCCCTCTATCCATTAGGTCCCCATTGAAGAGAATTTGTAATAACCAGAAAAGTTTCCAGACACTGTCTAGTGTTGCCAGGTGGCAAAATCACCCCCAAGTGAGAACTAGTGACCTAAACCCATGAGTTTGGCTTATATATATATAGTGCTCAAGTGATGATTCCAGTAGTTCAACCACTCAGGTTTCTTGGGATCCTGTAGATGGGCTGGCTACCCTTTAGAAATTGCCTACTATGAAATTAATTTATAGCTTTTATAGGAAAGCTATAACCCAATTTTAGCCCAGGAACAGAGGGAGAGGGGAGAGAGAGGGGAGTGGAGTGGGAAGGGTGGGTGGAAGGAGGGTGATTGGCGGGATCACGCCTATGGTTCATCCTATAAGAGTACATGTGAATCTCTCTAAATGTAGAATATAAATGTCTTAACACAATAACTAAGAAAAAGACATGAAGGCTATGTTAACCAGTTGGACGAAAGTACTTCAAATTGTATACAGAAACAGTACACTGTACCCCATGATAGTATTAATGTACACAGCTATGATTTAATTTAAAAAAAAAAAAAGAAGAAATTCCACACTCAAGAGAGAACTGAGAGGAATTATGTAGCCTGGGCCCATCAAGTTTATAGATCAGGAAATCAAGGTCCAAAACAGTTCAGGGACTGCCAAACCAGAATACTTGATTTAATGACAATGGAAAAAAGGGTGATTTGTGAAGGAAAGGGACAAAAAGGCCAGGACAGGAGGAAAGGAACGAGTTCCTGTGGGAAGGCGCAGTTGTGTAGAACCGCTGAGATACGGGTCAGGGAGAAAACACACAAACCGTGAGTTCTAATCAAGCAACAGTCCTTCTCAAGCCTATCCACACGTTAATCACTTGAGAAGCTCTCATTTTTATTTTGCTTTAGTTCATTTATATGGGCTCTCTCTCTCTCTCTTTTTTTTTCTTGCTGGTGACAGATTTTCACTTTCACCCTTGTAAAGTGCTATGGCATCATAGCTCACAGCAACCTCAAACTCTTGGGCTCAAGTGATCCTCTTGCCTCAACCTCCTAAGTAGCTGGGACCACAGGTGCTCGCCACAACACCTGGTTACTTTTAGAGAGGTTGTTTCGCTCTTCCTTAGGCTGGTCTCAAACTCCTGAGCTCAAGCACTCCACCCACCTCAGACTCCCAGAGTGCTGGGATTACAGGTGTGAGCCACTGCACCCCGCCGCTAAAAATGGGCTCTCACTCTTGCTCAGGCTGGTCTCAAACTCCTGAGCTCAAGCAATCTACCCACCTTAGACTCCCAGAGTGCTGTGATTTCAGGCATGAGCCACTGTGCACCATCTGAGAAGCTTTTAATTTTTTTTTTTTATAAGAGTCTCACTCTTTTGTCTTGGGTAGAGGGCTGTGGCATCATAGCTCACAGCAACCTCAAACTCTTGGGCTCAAGCAATCCTCTTGCCTCAGCCTCCCAAGTAGCTGATATTATAGTTGCCTGCCACAATTCCTGGCTAGTTTTTCTATTTTTAGTAGAGAGAAGGACTCACTCTTGCTCAGGCTGATCTTGAACTCCTGAGCTTGAGTAATCCACTGGCCTCAGCCTCCCAGAGTACTAGAATTACAGGTGTGAGCCACAGTATCTGGCCTCTGAGAAGCTTTTAAAAAGAAAATAAAGCTCAAGACTGAGCTCCTCCTAAAACTAACTGAATCAGAATGTCTGGAGAGGAGGCCTAGTATGCTTTGGTATTTAAAAAAACAGTAACAAAACAAACAACTCCCCAGATGCACCTAAGATTGGGTTAGAGATGGATCTAGGGGAAGACCTGCTCCATCCCAGAGCCCTCTGAGCAGTTGCTGGCGGGTCCAAGCCTGTGTGGGTGACTTACAGACATCAGCCTTCGGGAAGGTTGGATCCCCTAGGATCCTTCTGGGAGTGGCCACAGCATCAACCACAAAGGTAAAAGAGAAGGTCATTATCACAGAGCAGGCCTCTGGCTCTCTGGGGTGGATCACTGGGATCACAGACAGAAGCTGGATTCTTCCCTCACCAGCACGCCCTACAGTTCCTTAGCACCTGAGAGCAGCAGACTGGAGAAAACACAGCATTGATTCCCACGCTAGGCAGATGTGTGTTTGCAGCAACTTATTTGCATGAGAACAACATTCTGCATGGAAAACTGGGCATTCAAATTTAACCCTGATTTGGCAACTGCAGGCCTAACGCTGCAGAAATGAATCCATCAGCTGCTTCCTCTGGCTCTCAGCTCCCAACCCTGGGAGGAACCCGCACTCCTTCATGCAATGTGCTCTGCACCTCCCCAGCCCACTCAGAGACCTACAGCCCCTCTTTCTGAAGACTTGTCTTAGTAACCACAACACCCACTGTGGACACTGCAACTTGCATACAGAAAGCAGACACTTGGACTGGGATCCAAGGATCAGAGGACGCCTCTAATCCTTGAGTCAGAGAGAAACTACCACCATCTCCAGGCATTCCAGTTGTCCCTCTATTTGTTTTTCAAAGGTGCTGTAGTGGACATCTGTTGTTTTTGTCCAGCCAGCTCATATTCCTCCTACAACAACACCCTAGCTTAGGAGTTTTTTTATCTTCCCTAAGGAATCACTGCTCCCACTCTGTCCTTAAAGCCAGGTGGGGCTCTACTCCTGAGCTCCAGCATGGAATTGGTGCTGAGGCCTGGTCAGCAGGGCCCTGCACTCTTCTGCATGGTGACATGTTTGAAGATATGCATATGAGCAAATCGGGGTTCATAGCGCTGGGTTCTAGGAGGGCTGGAGCTTTTGTTGGAAGAAAGAGACTCCTACCACGGATGTGGCAAGAGGATGGCCCTCAGACTGGGGCCAGGGGCCAGCTGAAGAAGAAGCCTGCAGAAGGAAAGCGGGGTCCAGGGATGGAAAAACAATGACCCGGGTCCCACAGCCTGGCTTAAGTTTCAAGATCCAGCCCTGTCTTACTCCCATGCCCCCTCCTATTCTGGACTCTTGATTTACTGTAACCAGCTAATTCCTTTGCACTTAATCCAATTTGGGGTAAGCGCCTGTCACTGGTAATTGAAGCAAAACATTGGAGATACAGGACTTCCTGTGATAATCAAGCAATTGCAGTTCAGTGGATTCACTGCACATTTCCAAACATTTCCTTTAGATTCCTGAAAAGATGGTGACAGATTTCCATAGCTTCCTATCACCTACTTTCTCCAATCTCCTTAGCCTGACATTTCAAGCTTGCTGCAACCTGACTTAAGTCACCTTGGCCTGACTTTCCCCTAATCCCTCCCTCGGGTATCATAATCTTGCCTACAAGTGCCTGCCCCATCATAGCCTTGTCCATCCACTACTCCACCCTATGCCTCAACAGCTTTCCAGTCTTGGCTCAAACCTCTCCTTTCCATCCAGCCTTGTGTGATGCCACTGGCTAAAAGCCATGATCCCCTCATCTGAACTCCTGTATCTTGTTGCCTAGAGACCTCTGTGTATAGGAAAGCCTGATGGACCAGGGAGACGCTCCTGCAGGCATTCAAGAACACACATCTGTTATTACCACGCAGTGCCACGTGACTGGGCCCTTTCGGCCTATCTCCATCTTCTTAGTCCAGCCACTAAACTGTAAATCTCTTCAGGGCTCATGTCCCATTCATCTTTATTTCCCTTATCAGACTAAAAAGATGTATTATTGAACAAATAAGTTCCTCTGTGGAGATTTTGGCATCCCTTTATTAAAAATAGGATCTGTTTTGTTGTTGCCATTGGGAAAGTCTCAAAAGGGAGGAGCCTCCTTGCTTGTATCTGCAATCAAGTGAGATGCAAATGCCGTGTGGAGACTGGGGCACGGCTTTGAAGACGACCCGGCTTAGGTTCAGATCCTAGCTTTGCTGCTGTCGCACTGACCTTGGGCCAGTTTCTCAGCCTCCCAAATCTTTGTTTCCTAATTGGAAACAGGAATACAGCTCATGGGGTACACAGGAGGTGTCAGTATTCTAACATGTGTGGCTCACACCCTTGGCTCAGTGGTTAGGGCACCAGCCACATGCACCAAGGCTGGTGGGTTCGAACCCAGCCTGGGCCTGCTAAGAACAGTGACAACTGCAACAAAAAAATAGCCGGGCATTGTGGCAGACGCTGTAGTCCCAGCTACTTGGGAGGCTGAGACAAGAGAATTGTTTAAGCCCAAAAGTTTGAGGTTGCTGTGAGCTGTGATGCCATAGCACTCTACTGAGGGTGGCATAGTGAGACTCAAAAAAAAAGAAAATTCTACCACGTGCAAAGCGTTCCACTCACTGTCTGACACAGAGCACGTATCGAGGAAGCAACAGCAAAGGAGAACCCCGTGGTCTGCGCCAGATGGCGCCTTCTTGCCCGTCCCACTTTCTCTATCCTCCTTGTCTTGAGGATTATGTTGCCAGGTGCCTATTTGTTTTTCTTGTCTTCCTAGATCCTGAAATTACAGTTTTCCATCATAGGTAAGCTATATACATCTACCCTGTTTCTCTCTGAAAATTAATACCTAAAATTTTCCCCCACCATCCCTTTACTCCCTCCATCCCCAAAGGCTCACCCTTCTGTGCTGTCCCGGGATACTCAACCCTTCTTTTTTTAATTACTTCCCACTTGCCAACCTTGGTCATCTAAAAAAATGTACTCAGCTCTGCAGGATTTTGGAGAAAATTCAATAGGACAATATTTGTGATAACCCTTCGTTGGTGCTTGGTGCCAAGTTGGTAATCCAAGAAGATCCGTCCTTCCCCCTCCTGCTGTCTGTCAGTCAAAAAATATTTATCCAGTGTACTCTAAGTATCGGGGCCCTGGTGGGCAGGGGAACATAGTGAAGCACCCTCCTCATGGTCTTCACGCACGCAAACGTTTGTTTTCTGCACATGGAAGGGACAGTGGAGACTGGGACGTAACTAGTGCTCTTCTTACCTTGCTGTCTCCTTTATTAAAATTGCAACATAAAAAAGAAAAACAACAACTCTTCCTCCAAGAAGGAGCTCTTAATTACCTGCCCCATTCTCTAGGAGGTGAATATGTTCTCTGCTTTTTAATTATATTGGCCTTATTGTCTCATAAGAAAATAAAAAACAGTCTGAACAGGGAGACTGCACGGAGTGGAGAAGCCAAACATAACTTATGCACCTTATTAAAAACAATTAGGGATTGTTTGATGAGGCAGCTTCGGCTCCAGATGGCCAGCCTCCATATAGACACGGTTCAGATTTCTTCTCACCTTCCCCCAGCTTCTTCCCAAGTTTTGCATCATCAGTTTTCTTAAAATACAAGGATGGGATTGTAAGGGATGCTGTTCCCACGTTTGTTACTTTTCTCTTCTCAGTGGTAAGTTAGTTGCTTCTGCGCTAACATTTACTGGCTCTGGGTCCATGGGGCTCCTCCGATGTCACCACCTTAGTCTCAGGTTGCCTAGAGTAAGGTTGAGGGAAACTTCACCAGACTCTTCAGACCTTTAGGTTTGCTTTGCTCAATAAGAAGTTTGCCTGAGGGGATCTTGGGGCCAAAGCACTTATCAGCTTGAAACTTAATTTTAATTATTAGGACAGGGAAGGATACCAAAGCCCACTGTGATGTAACGTTGGCTGCTTTCCCTAGGTTCCCTTCCTCTGTTCCTCCCTCCATCATTGTATTTCAACCACACCCAAGACTGGCGGTTTCCCCACACATGTCACACGTTGTTCTGCCACAGTGCCTTTGCTTATGCTGTGTCTTCGGCCTAGATTGCCCTGCTCCTACATGCTGGCTCAGCTAATCGCTACTCACCTTGTAACTTTCAAATGCAGTGATACCTTCCTCTCCTGCATCTTATGGAATAACTACTCCTGGGCTGTGTGGACAGCTCCTTGTGTTGATTTGCATCACAAGAACCTGTCACTTCTCACACTTTCAGCTAAGATCAAGTGTACATTTCAATACTCTTCAAGGCTCTGTTTTTTTCCCCCAAAGACCACAGGCTCCTGGAAGGCAAGGATTAGACACTATTCCTATTTCCCTAACGTCCAACACAGTATAAGGCATGCAGTATGATGGCACTCAATGTTTGTTATGTAATCAAATCTCTAGGAAGTTTCTTAAACATATGCCTGCTGGGGCCACACCTCCTTGAGAGATGGTCTAGGGTGAGGCCGCACAAGTCTACATTTTTTTTTAAGTAGTTCCTCACACAGAAAGGGCTGAGAACAACTACAGACATCACTCAGTAAGCGTTTGTGAGACTGGAGTCATCCACAATGGGAAACAAGAGAGATTTTTGAATTATCTAGAAGATGTGCTCATAGATCCTGATTCTTAGGAATCTAGTCATATGAATATATGGGGAGTAGTTATTTTCCCATGTTCGTTGCTTATCTCTAAAAATGAAGAAAAGGGAACAAATTGAAATAACTATGAAATAGCAGAAGGCTGGTGAAAGCTAAATATCCACCAACAGAGAGAGGACTGGTTAAATAATTATAGTACATCCACACGCTGCAGCCTTATATGGCCACTGACAGGGGACTTCTGTATGCACAGATGTGGACTGATAAAAGATACAAAGCAATGTTTTGTGGCTGCTGTGGGTTGAACTGTGTTACCCAAAAAGATATGACGTCCTTACCCCCGGCACCTTTGAATGTGACCATATTTGGAATTAGGGTCTTTGCAGAAGTATCATAATACAGTTAAGAGGAAGGAGGTCCCCCTGCTGGGTTAGGTGGGCCCCGTATCCAGTGACTAGTGTCCTTGTCAGATGAGGGAAAGTCAGACGCAGACGCACAGGGAGAAGGCTGTGTGAAGACAGAGGCAGAGATTTAGAGTCATGTGTCTACACGCCAAAGAACTCCAAGGACTGCTGGCAACCACCAGAAGCCAGGGAAGAGGCAGGGAACAGATTTTTCCTTAGAAATTCCAGAAGAAGCCAACCCTGCCAACAACTGGATTTGGCCATCTAGCCTACACAACGAGCCTACAGAACGATAGAAGAATAAATTTCCGCCGCTTTAAGCCACCCAGTTTGGAATAATCTGTTATGGCAGACCTAGGATAGCCTATTATTCTTTTATAGAAATACCTATCTAACCTTTTAATACAGAGACCCTTTCTGAAAGAAAACCCAGGAACAAGCCTGGCCTCTGGGAAGGAGGAGAGCTTGGCTGGGGCAAGGAGAAGGAAACAGATTGACTTGTCACCGCATACCCTTCTATATTTTTGACTTTCATATTAATTCACATGTTATCTATTTTAAAAACAATCTTATATAAAAAAAAAAACTTACAATTCTTGTCTTTTTTTATTTTTTTACAGTTTCAGAAATGACCCAAGAGGAGTTGCTTAACTTCTAGGAGGCTTCATGTCCAGGAACGGCCCCTTTGGACTGTACTAAACGTTCACGGCATTAGGAAGGTTGAGAACCACTGCTCTAGAAGGACGCCATACCCCACACCTCACTGTTTTCAGGCAGGACTTCTTTACATACCAATATTACACTTCATCAGGTGTAACTGTAGAGTGGTAGTAACTGCCGTATAGACGGGGCACTGTGTGCTCAGGACTGGGCCTGGCACAGCAAAGGTCGCAGTGAGTGACTGCACTGGCTACTGTTTTTATGGCTAGTAGGAAATGAAAGTGCTTCAGCGATGGTGCAAACCCAATCACAGAGTCACGAGTGAGACTCTGGGGACGCTGGACTGCACTGGGCTGGCCGCTAAGGGACTTGCACCTAATCCAGTGTCTAACTGCTGCCCCATCGAGGGGCTACATGACAAGACAGTCTCCAGCAGGATATCTCAGTGCTGACCTTGGGCTGGGTAGTTGTGCATTGTAGGGCGGTGCAAGCAGCATCCTGGGCCTCTACACGCTGGGTGCCAGGGAAGCCTCTTCTTCAGCTGTGAATGTGAGCAATGTTCCAGACCTTGCCAGATGTCCCTGGGAAGGGCGACACTGAGTCCAGTTGAGCAGATCAGTGGTTCCTACTGTGTTTTCCCAACCTCCAGCATCACTATTACCTGGGAGCTGGTTGGAAACACAGGCTCTGTTCCCTACCACAGACCCACTGGATCACAGCCTGCATTTTAATAAGATTCCCAAGGGACTCACATGCACATTAGAGTTTGAGAAGCGCCAGTCTACCTCAGTGTCTCCCCACTCCCAACATAAGAATGCCCACAGATTTGGTTAAAAACACAGGCTCGGAAGTACCTTCAAGGCTGCTATGTCCAGGAAAGAAGGCTGTGAATTGACATTCTAAAGTGATTCTCATGCTCAGGAAGGTTTGGGAATCTCTCTGGTTGTTTCTTTAGGGGGGCAACACTTAGCAGTTACTTTCTAGCACTGATTAGGGAAAGTGTATTGGCTTAAAACTGGTTTTCTGAATATTCAGCAAATCCTCATTGAACACTTGGCTTACGGACAAGTGGCTCTAAGAGACAAGCTCCCTACCAGCAGAGAGTCTCCATCCTTACCATGGACTCAGTGGTAGAGGAGGGGAATCTGGATGACAGTGTTTGAACTCTTGGATCCACCTGTCCCAGAACCCTCTGACTTCCCAGCCACATGAGCAAATTTCTTCTTTTTTTTTGAGATAGAGTCTCACTATGCCACTCTTGATAGAGTGCTATGGTGTCACAGCTCACAGCAACCTCAAACTCTTGGGCTTAAGCGATTCTCTTGCCTCAGCCTCCCAAGTATCTGGGACTACAGGTACTCGCCACGATGCCTGACTAATAATTTCTTTTCTGTAAGTCAATTTAAGTTTGATTTCTAATCATTTATCTCTGAGAGAGTCTCAAGTCACACACCACTTTTTAAGGTCAGCAGCCTAATTTCTTCCCTGTGACCATGCTTATGAAGCAACTTCTAATCATAACATATCTTCCCATGAAAAGCTGTCCACAAAGAGACAATATAGTGTACAGAGCTCTGTGAGCATGACAATATGGTACTGTGAAAATATAGAAAGCATATAAATGAACTTAGATCAGGCTTTATACATCAGACTCTTGCAAGTTTTGTTCCTATGAGTCAGTGCCCAGGTTTAATTATACTACCACTGAGTATACTTAGCAAACTGAATATCCAAACCAGCCTCTAGAACAGCAGTTCTCAACCTGGGTCACGGCCCCTTTGGACTGTATTAAACATTCATGGCATTAGGAAGGTTGAGAACCACTGCTCTAGAAGGATGCCATACCCCACACCTCACTGTTTTCAGACAGGGCTTCTTTAAATATCAAAATTGTGAAACCCAGCTGGTGGGGAGATTTCCTTCCAACATAAGCTACAGAAAGCACAACCTTTCCTTTCCTTCTCTTATTTATTCCTCTATTTGTTTACATCAGGCTTAGCTCTTTTTTCCTTTTCCTCTATCTTCCACGACATATAAAATATCTACAGTCAGTGTTCCTGTTCATGGTCCCTTCCATAGGCCCATATTTCTTTGTAAGGTTTTGCTTCAGGTTTCTACCACTACTCCCGAGTACTCACACAAAACGTTGCTTTGAGCCCCCATATCTGCTGCTCCATTGCATTTCTCTCTCTATACAACTTGCTGAACTGAAACTGCTTCTTCCTAAAGCTCTCTGTTTTGCCAAGGTAATTGCTGCCATTGACAACACAGTCAGAACAGCACTCTTACCTCAGTGTTACGCCTGAACTCATGTGCTGTTTCCCTCCATCTCTGCATTCATTAGATAAACAACCTAAGGAGAAGCACTCACATTCCCTGATGGTTGGAATAAAAACAGCTTCAAACTGTCTGAAGGGCAAACACCACATGTATGAAGAGCCTCAATCCCACACTGGCACCTCCGGGAGTTTGTCCTAAAACAACGAGAAGACTGGGCAAAGCTGTCCAGTGAAGGACGCCTGCCATGCTCATGGTGTCGGCAACTGGCAAACAACCCCAGGATCCAAAAATAGAGGATCAGTAAAAAAAATTACAGTAAACATCTGTAATAATGCAAATTCCTATATAATAAAATCAGGATTGAACGCCTGTCCACAGTCCAGCTGTCAAACAAAGGTGAGATAAACGTCCTTCCCTGTGAGCTGGGGTGAGAGTGTGGGGAGCAGGAAGGGCAAGGTTAAGTAGCAAAACATCTAACAATCCTGTCTTGGGAAGGAGGGAGATGGATGGTGGGTCCCCCATCATCTGAACACTCTTGACCTCATCTTCCTAGATGGGCTAATAAAATAGATACCAACTAATTGGAACATTGCTGAAATTGCCATCCCTGGAAGTCCAGACAAGGCATAGGACCAGAATTGTCTCCATTAACACTGACGCCTTACAAGCCGATTACCATCAAGCATTGCCAAACAGCAGCTGAACTGGGAAAGAGTCAGGTAGGTCGTCTGGCTGAACTCCCCAGAAATTCTGTCCTATGAAGGTATAAGCTCACCCTAGTGTGAACTTTGATAAGTTCTTTCAATTTCATTGTGTAAAGGGGAGGTAAGAGTAGCACTTACTTCATAGGGTTAACACATAGAATGTGCTTAGAAGAGCAGTTGACCCGTGGTTAGCAACTGTAAACATTTGCTATTGTTACAATTGCTACTAAAAGTTATCTATTAGCTTTTTTTCTTTCTTCTTACTATGCAAAGTTAGGATTCTGAAGTGAACAGCTGCATGGTGTTATCATCCTTCTACACGTTCACACATAACAATCTTAATGATACATCACAATGAATAATTTGATGTTATTTAACTCTCCTTACTCTGAGCTGCGGACTGCATCAAACCCAACTCAAACAGCGATCTTGCTCTTCGTATTTTGGCGGCGAAGTCATTCATAAATAAAAAGCAGCTTCTTGTTTTGTATGAATCAATTCACAAGATAAATATTTAAATAAAATGTGGTTTCAATTGTGCTCTCTGATGATAATTGCTGGCTCACACTCTGTTTCTATATCAATGTGTTTTCTTTTATTTTTTTCCCCACGCTGACTAATGAACAGAGCTGTCAGAAGCCCATTGCTCATGATCTAGCGAGCAACACATTAGCAGTTTCACATAAATATAAAAACCATATTCACTGCAGCTAGGGAAATATACGTGTAACACACAAAAAACTCCAAAACGTGCCACTGCTATAAACAAAGAATCCTGGGTGATAAATACAATTAGCTAAGTAAGTGACTCTCTCTTAACACAGGACTCTGCCCTGCATTACTCCAGCTGTCAACAAATAAAAGATAATCCGAAGAACAAACCCCTTTTGTGCATGAGCATCCTATACTTTGAAGAGCCCATAAAATTCTATACCTGATGCTGTAAAGGAAAAAAAGAGCATATTTATGTAATTTGGGGATATTTACAATCCCTATGCTGCACAAAATCACATACTCTTGAATTTATGCTCCATTCAAAGTGGGATGGATCCAGGATGTCCTACCTTTAAGACTCAAGATTCTTTTAAATGTCATTTCATTCATATCCTTCATCTCTCCATGGGCTGTTCTGTTCCAATTTTACAGTTTATTCATTTCATAAAAACGTATCGAGTCATTACCATGCGACTGGCACCGCTGGGGAAGATGGAGCCCAGGAAGAAAACTTCCAGGCTCCTACAGTCATCAAAAGAGCCAGAAACGAGAGGTCACTGACTCCCAAACCGCTGCGCTCGCTAGAAGCGCTGTAAACTCTCAAACCGCAGTTCGCTAAGATAAATATTTAAATAAAATGTGTTTTCAATTGTGCTCTTCAATGATAATTACTGCCTCACCGCCCCCCATTGCAGCAGTGTATTTTTATCTTCTTGTCTCATGCTGATTAACAAACTTAAGATTCAGAAGATACAAAATTGTGGACCTTAGTGATAAAAGGGAAGATACAAGTGTTCAAAGTCATTGATTCGCTGTATTTCTCTATCTCCCCTTATCTTCTCTCTCAACTCTTCAGCGGGAGTAGGCTGAGTGCTCAAAGTGAATGTCCTCTGGGAGGTGGGTCCCGTGGCGACTCCTCAAGTCCCTACCTGGATTCCTCAGGCACTGTCATCAATCCCGTCTAATCTAATCACACCAGTGACCTGACAAAGGCATCCTTGCTAGGGCTTGGAAAATTCAGGAATAAGAAAACAATAATTCTGAGTAACTTAGGAAATAAATTAGACAAGATCTCCCTCAATTTATTTTCTTTCTGACCCCTGATCATTATGTGGTAGATTAGGTTATTATTCAGATATATTCACTTCCTACTCCCATTACTTCCAAGCATGGAGTAGGCTTCCCTACCTACCACTGACGTTGGACATGGTCATGTGACTTGCCTTGGCCAATGGGATGTTAGCAGTTATGGTATGCCCAAAGGCTCAAAAAGCATTTGTGGAATTGGGCATGCTCCCTTGTGCTTTTGGCACTGCTCTGAGAAAAAGGTGCCCAGGCTAGCCCACTGGTCCCAAGAAGAAGAACAGAGACAAGTAGAACAGAGTAATACAGCCAAACCACCCCAGCTGGTCCCAGCCTCAGTCCTCTAACACCTCGCCTACTGACCTGCAAATGTGTCAGCTAAGTAGATACTTTTGTAAAATGCCTCTGATTGGGGCAGCATCTGTGGCTCAAAGGAGTAGGGTGCTGGCCCCATATACTGGAGGTGGTGGGTTCAAATACAACCCTGGCCAAAAACTGCAAAAAAGAAAAAAAAATGCCTCTGAAATGTTGTTACTTGTTGTCATGTGGTAATAGCTAATGACACAACTTATTTTGGACTGACCCATCTGCTTTTCTTCGCTCCTGTCTTAAAGGAAGATACATTCCTCTACTTACCAAGGTGTTTAAAGCATTTTAAATGCAACAGAAAATATTTGTTAACTGGCTGAGGAGAAACCCAACTTCTTGATTCCCCTTGGGACTTTGATACATCATTTCCCGCTGGTGTTTGCCACTCCAAACACTGGCTTCCTCCACTCTCATCACATCCCCAATCCCCTCTCCTCAGGCTCTAGAGCAGGCTCTTGCCCCTACCCTTCTGCATCTGTCTTCCCAATCGTTCCAAAAATATGAGTCAGGTGCTAGAAAGACAGGAGGAAAGGTAGAATGTAGCAGAGCCATGAAGAACACATGAACACTGCTTTGAGAAATACAAAATGGCCAACTGTGGCAAACACTGCCATATGGCTCAGCAAACAAGGGCCATCTCATCCAGCCAGTGTAGCACAAGCCCATCTGCAAATGTTTGGCAAATACACCTTCATAGCTACCACCTCTCTCCTAAGCTCTGCACCCGTATTTGCAGCTGCCCGTTGGACATCTTCACTCAGATGTCCTGCAGGTAATTCAAATTCCTCAAGCCTGTTTCAATATCTGCCATCTGGATTTCCCCCTTCTCCGTGCCTTTGTTTGATTATCAGCATGGACCGTAGATGCTGGTAGTGTCTTATTTATACTTCCTTGGGCCTTACTGCTGAAGCACTCTGCAGACTTCTAGCTTGAAGCTTACCCTACCCCCTGGGCCAGAAGAGCAAGAGAATTAACTCCCCCTAAGACACAGCCCTCAACCAATGACTAAAGAAAATTTGCTGGAAATGTAGCCAATGCCCCCATCACTCTGGGGGCAGAAGAATGAGGCAGGTGAGGTATTATTCCCAAAGGTCTCTCTTGCTATCCACAGGCTAGGGAGTTTGACAGTCAGCTGACACTACCCTACCAGTGCCTCCTGGAATAACTGCTCATATAAACCACTTGTGCAGGACTCCCTCTATGAGGTCCTTCTTAGGTGGGACCCCAAACCAAGACAAAGTTACTCTCCATCCTAAGCTAGAAAGCTCTGACTGCCTCTCTTTTACCACCCACATCTAAATGATCTCACTGTCTCTCATACACACATACACACACACTCCTTATTTATCTACTCAGCAATATTACCAACAATCTGTGGGTTTGGATGCAGCTGCAAACAAGTTCTAGGAGCTTACACTTTAAAGGGCATGAAAGACAAAAAGGGAGGCAAATGCATAAGCAATATCACTACCTATAGAGATGGTTTCATGAATGAAATAAAACAGGGTGATGAGATGGAGAAATAGGGAAGGGTCACTGTAGGTGAAGCAGTCAGGGAAGGACTCCCTGAGGAGGTGACATCTGAGCTGGAGCCTGGAGAGTGAGCCAAGCATATGAAGATCTTGGGGTGGAGGAAGAGGGAACAGCACAGGTAAAGGCCTGGAGGTAGGAAAGAGCTTGTATGTCCAAAGATGGGAAGGCGATTAGAGGAGGTGGTATATAGGGGATGATGGGGAGGTGGTATGGGATAAAGGAGAGAGGCAGACAAGGGCCAGGCCCTGAAAGGCCACCTGGGGCCCTGAAAGACCTTCCTGGTCTGGAGGAAGCCAGTGTTGGAGTGGCAAATGCCAGAGGAAAATGATGCATCAAGGGGTCTGGATTTTATACTAAGAACAATGAGGAGTCACTGAAAGTATTTAAATAGGGTGTGACATCCTGTGCTTTGGATTTTTAAAAATCACTCTGTCTCTGGCATGAAGACTACTTTGGAGGCTGCAAGAATGGAAGCCTGGAGGTTCTTGTCATTTGACCCACTGTCCACTCAGTGTCGGTTCTAACTTTCTAACTTTCTCATGTCTCACCAGCACATGAGAGTCCCCAGCTCTGCCTTTGGAGGTATGCGAGCTACAGGCACAAAAAACAAAGTCTGTGCCCTTATCATGCTTGAAAACAAAGGCTAGACACAGCAAGGAACCAGGCAGTGTGAAACAGTGCACTGAGGATGGAGGGTGGTCCAGCCCAGAGAGGAGAGGGAGAGACCCAGTGAGCGTCGGGAAGACCTATGAGGGCAAGTGTTGGAACCGAGACCTGAGGGAGGACAGCCAATGAGTTGGATGGAAAAATTCATGTGCAAAGCCCAAAGGGGAAAGAGGGTGATGTCTTTGGGGAACTGAAACACCAGGTCTGGCCAAAGCATAAAAGATCAGAAGGCAGATGGTGTGTGATGGAGCTTAAGTAGCCAATTAATGCTTAATGAACAAACAAGTAAATGGATAAGCAACCAGAGAGACATACAAGGAAGGGGAGTCTAGTCTAACTTTTCTAGTCCTGTACTACTGATGTTTAAGAACTTAAAACTATATGGCAGAAGACAACCTCACACATGAGTTCAATCAGCTCAGGAAACATTTAATAGGGGTTGTGACATAAAATATAAAGACATTTGGCCGGGCACGGTGGCTCATGCCTGTAATCCTAGTACTCGTGGCAGGCCAAGCAGGTGGAATGTTTGAGCTCAGGAGTTTAAGACCAGCCTGAGTGAGAGTGAGACTCCATCTCTACTAAAAATAGAAGAAACTGAGCCAAGAGGGTTGCTTGAGCCCAAAAGTTGGTGGTTACTGTGAGATATGATGGCACAGAACTCTACTGAGGGCAACAAAATAAGACACTGTCTCAAAAAAAAAAAATTAGATTAAAGTGCATTTAATTGTATTTGTGAGATCAAATACAAAGAATTTTGAAAATTATGACAACTACAGCAATAATGAAGTAAATGTAAGGACTGGATAAATTAATTTTAAATGAGAAAAAGACATTTTATAAGTCTAGCCTGGTGTCTTGGGTTAGGTATCAACTTTGAATGTCATTTTTTTCTTTTTTTGGCTGCATGATGGGACTTTGGTCATTTTATTGAGTATCTACTATAAGGCAAGCATGTGTTAATGAAGCATTGTGGATGAAGAAATCTATAGACATGGCTCTTATCCTAGAGGAATTCAAAGTCAAGACATCTGCATGATTATCCAAGACTCTGCTTTGACACCCTTATCAAAAGTGATGTATAAATGTGGTGGATTCACAATGTAGATGAAGCATAGTAATCTGTTTTCTAAACATAGTCTTGGTCTCTCTCTCTCTCTCTCTCATATAGACACACACAGACATACACAAACACATAGAAAAAGACCTGCAGTTTGGACCTACTGCTATCTTGGTTAACAGAAGGAGGGCGGTCCTACAGAAAGAGGCATTTCCCCTTCCCACTTCAGATTTCTCTTATTCTCTACAATCTCCCTTTCTAATCTTCCTATTCTCTGCCCCTTTGCTGTCCAACATGGTAGCCAAGCCATACGTGGTTACAGAGCACCTTAATGTTTGACTAATATGCTATAAAAATAAAATATACTGGCCTGGCGCCTGTGGCTCAAGTGGCTAAGGCGCCAGCCACATACACCTAAGGTGGTGGGTTCAAATCCAGCCCTGACCCGCCAAACAACAATGATGGCTGCAACCAAAAAAAAAAAAAGCCTAGCATTGTGGCGGGCACCTGTGGTCCCAGCTACTTGGGAGGTGGAGGCAGGAGACTCGCTTGAGCCCAGGAGTTGGAGGTTGCTGTGAGCTGTGATGCCACAGCACTCTACCCAGGGGGACAGCTTGAGGCTCTGTCTCAAA
>CAUYQV010013578.1:0-17557 GCA_963574575.1 Galagoides demidoff
TCTGTACCTTTTGGTTGTATTTTTGGGGTCGCAGCTCACCTCAGGAAGGTTGAAGTGTGCTCCTCAATCTTCTCTCTTGGCTCTGCTCCAAACCATCAGCTAATTAGCTAAACTTCTGTCCTTTCAGCCTCCTTCTGGACAGGAGCTTCTGCAAAAAGCTGGCTGCAGTCCACCATCTTGGCTCTGCCCCTATTTACAGTTTTATTTATAAAATAATTCTGCATTTTGACTACTTAAAGATGGTTTAGGTAAACATTGAATTCAATTCCAAGTTCAAAAAATATTTGTACTTGAGATAGACATGTAGCAAGTATTTACTGTATAAAACTGTACCAATTTACCAAGTTCTTAGCAAGGAAGAGTTTTATGTATTATAAAAACATATGGTTACCGTAGTACCCATTGACAGAACCCATGTAGAAAGCTTACTATTTATGTGTAGTGTTTTTATTTTTTTATTTCAGTAGATTTAGGGAGTACATGTGATGTTTTTACTTGAATTACTGTGTTCCTAACCCCACATTCACAGAGTCAGTAACCAGATCATTAGTGTGTGTCTGACACAGGTGTAGACAACTTAGATTTTAGTGTTAGACTATAGTAGATAAGCATAAACATAGAATGAGATCAATTTCTTTTTGTATAATTTCAAAGCATTTAGCAGCTCTTATCTGGGAAACAGACCTATACCCTATAATACATTCTCAGTGGATAGTATTCCCTCTGTCATTCTGTCTGTCCTTCTACTGGGAGCTAACCAGGGTCAGACCCAGATTTTTGTTCAGAGACTAAAGGTTGTACAACTTAGGGTACAATTTTAAAAGTCAAATAATATAAAGCAGAAAATATAAAATAAGTTACCAAACAAGAAATACAAAATCAGTTATAAAATTAAATATCTTTCATAAAAATTAAACCAAAAATAAATTACATAAGTTAAGAAATTCTTAAAACAGATAAAAATACAGAAAATATCAATAATAATGTTTCTGCTAATTAATTCCCTAAAATTCCTTTTATTATAAAATGTTCCCTATATTTTTTGTTTCATGTGTTTTATACAAAGCAATAGTGGAAGTTCATGGTATTTTTTCAAAACATTAAACACTTTTCAGCCAATTTGTTAGTGAGTCTTAAAATTGTATTTTTCTTTCCTATTATTTTACTTACTCTTGCTTTTCTGTTGTTCTTTATTTCCTGCCTGTATTCTAACTCTCTTTAACTTTTTACTCTATTATGATGTGTTCAACATCTGTTATCTTTCTTTTACTACTAAAATATAAATATCTATAGAAATGAGAGTTGATCAGTGAATACAATTCCTCAAGCAAAAACTAAACATATTTAACAAAAGCTTCTCTTAGCTATGTCCCCCAATCCTTGCAATTGCTCTAACATAGAAAAAAAAAAAAAAGTGTGAAACTGGAATAGAAGAGGTGTAAGTTATTAACTAATCATGGTTAAAATATTTTACTTTTACAAAAGACATGAATATTTAAGTATCTTTCTGGGATTCCTACACAGATTTTTTTTAAATGACAATAAAAGTAAAATATTTGTAGCTTCAAATGCAGGGGATTAATATGAATTATTGGATGTCAGTTTTTGTGGGGAAGAAATGTTGATAAAATAAAACTCATGAGGACTTCACAGTGTTCTGTCCTTGAACTGTGAAGTGTTCAAGCTTTGTATCAGGCCCCAGATTAATAAAATTTAGGACCCTAATATAAATCATAATGCTAATTTCTGTGATTCTTCTCTTACTCTAGTCTTTTTTTTTTTATCCAAAGATCAATGTTTTGCATATAAAGAAAACGTGTTTGAAGAGATTTGCTCATTTTCATAGTGAAGAGGTCTTTTCTATAAGTGCTGTCATTGGTGAATATATATTTACCTGAGTAGATTTCTTAGTGACCTTCGAATGGATTTGAAGCATAAAATGTTATCAGTTTAGATTATAATAATAAACAGTATGTTTCTACATAAAGAAGGCCTTGGAAGAAGGAGGAAGAGGTGGAGAAGGAGAAAGGGAGATAGACATTCCTAGGAATTAAGTATATGTTCAAGAGTAGGAAGCCTTTAATTCAATTTGGACCCCTTTTCATAATTTTGCTTTTTTTTCTCAATATTGGATAAAATAGTTTTAAAGGTATACATTTTTAAACTGGAAAGTGAAAACAAACTGTGATTTTAATATTTTTATATCATGAGTTTTCAATAATCTTTGTTGTATTAGTTTCTTTTGTTGCTATAACAATTTATCACAAAATTATTGACTTAAAGCAACCAGATGTCTTACTCTTCTGTATATCAGAGATGTAAAACGTGTGTACTGGGTGAGAAATAGTGAGATGGCAGGACTACTTCCTTCCAGACCCTCTAGAATAGCGTAGATGCTTCCTTCCCTGTTCCAGCTTCGAGAGCCCACCTGTTGTCCTTCCCTTATGGTCCTTATATTCTCAAGTCCTCATGTGGCATCATGTTGGAACTAATTTCCTGACCCCTTAGTTTGTGATTGCAATGGTCTGTCTCCATATTCTCAAATAATCTTTCATCTTAGGATACTTAAATTAATCAAATATCAAAGTCTTTTTGCCATGACGAGTAATACATTTACAGTTCCCATGGTTCATGGCATGGGCCTGTTGGGAAAGGGTCATTATTCTGCGCACACCAGTCTTCTAAAAGACTATTAGGAATAGAAGACTCAAATTATTTTTCTTAAAATGCAGCTGAAAAATATATTTAGAGTCCCTAAGTAAACTTACTTTTATTGCGTAGGATTGTATTAGTTCAACACTCCAAATTTCTTGCATATTGCTTATAGCAAGCAAGGTATAATTATTGATAATTTTAAATATTAATAATAAGAAAGATACAGTTGTTTTTGATGAATTGCAAAGAGTATTTCAGCTTCCTGGATTTTAAGATGATTTCTAATTCCTGCTCATTTTAGTCCAGTAATACTAAAATACTATGCCAGTGTGTTCAACTTCAAGACCCACATTTAGTTTTCTCTTTCATGAAGTCTTGCTTAATCACCTTTGAGATTCAGTGTTGTCTCCCCTTCCATGATTTCACTGTCAAACTTTTTATGTCCTGCATTCCATTTCATGTATTCATTAATTTAAATAGTTATCCCTCCCACTGGCTGAGGAGTCCTGAAAGCAAAAAAAAAGAATATCCATATTTATCTTTGTAATGCCTGTGCCCTGCCCAGATACTAAAAATAAATAAATGTGCTCAATAAATGTTTATTGTTTTTGAAGTAAATAATTAAAGATGATTGAGTCATTGAATCAAAAGAAAAAAGAAAAAATAATAATTGACAACATTATTGCTTATTTTTGAAAGACTGAGTATTTAAATATGAACTTGATCCACCTGCCCCTTTTTTCCATTTCTCTACTTTTAATAGGAAGGCCAGTCACAGCGGGTATTTTACATTTGGTACTTTAGTCTCACCAGGTGATCATAAATGTAGTAGTTTTATGGAAAATCAGTTGGTTCTGCATTTCTGGGAGTCACTCTGAGAGTTTTCACCCAGGGGTTTATTATGCTGAAATTCTTGAAGTCATTTTCATGTCAACTGTTATATTCTACAGCACTTTGCAGTAAGTGACTCTGGGCTGATTCCCTTTGTTCTCTAGTATCATCAATTCTAAAAAAAAATCTATTATTACTAGATGGCATTCATGTTATTTAAATATCTGCTGACAGTCAGAAAAAACTATTTCTATTGTATCAAGCCATTTTTGTTCATTCAATGATTCCTAAAATTTCTCTGAGATTCCTGGAGGGAAATGATTGAAAATTTCTTCTTAGTTTTTTCTACTGAATAAGGGAGTGAAAATTTAAAAAATGATATAAATGAAACTTTGCAATCCATTTATTATTTAACAAAAAGCATGGATTATTTAAATATTCAGGATCAAGATAAATATATATTCATAAATAATGGGATTTCCTGACTGCCAATAAGACCACTTTTTCTTTATCTTATTATGTCATACATACCTCTTATCTTCTTATCTAGTTGGTTCGTCATATTAAAGACCATATAGCTGTCAAAGAGGAAAATGAATTTCCTGCTTCTCCTCCTGGCTTGACATCAGTTTTAGTTAACTCAGAGAGAGCCAGAAATAGGGGTGTGAAAAAGAGAGAGAATTGTTTAGATTTTATATAATGCATTTAAATAGACAACTAGCTCATTAATAGAAAAAAATTTGGGAAGAGCTGCCTATTTAGTGTTGTTTGTTTGTTTTTCACTCTAGGGTATAGATAAGTATGTATCCACAAGCAAGAGTCATTCATTCTTCACTGCATTTTGGAGAGGGTATGCCCTTATTATAGTTTAGTCTGTTTATTTAAACAAACAACAGTCACATAGTAAGAATATATAAAAGTATTAATGTGCCATCTTCTAGTTACCCTAGAAGACAGTTCCTATATCAGTCTTGTTACTAGTGTGAATTCTGATTCCTCAATGTATTAAATTCGAAGACAAACCAATCCATTGTTCAAGATACTCCTTCTTAATGTATTTAAAACCAGTGCAAGTTTCTTCTTGCTTTGTTTGAAAATTCAATTGCCTCACAGGGCCACTTCTTGCATTTCTTCATGAAGCACATTCCCTTTGATGCCAAGCCGGTATGAAAACAAGGTGGGTTGCAAGAGAAAAACATAATTAAATTCAAGTACAGGAGGAGAAGAAGGGAGGGTGGGAGAGGAGGTGGGAGGGGGGATTAGTGTGCTCCACCTAACAGGCACAATGTAAGGGTAAATGGAACAGCTCCAAGGGGAGGGGCACAACCATAACTTGGACTTTACCTAAGAAAGGCAAATAATGTAACCTTACCTTCTGTGCCCTCATATAAATCTGAAATAATAAAAAAAAAAAACAACAAGGTGGGCACTTTTAAACATGTTATACCTTGAAACATTGCCCCATGAATACTAAAGGAATCTTTCAGGAAAATATGGGCCCAGTTTTTATTAATTTCTCAGAATTTTAGAAGCATAATGAATTAAGATTCTTAATATTTTATGTAATGTAAAAATGTATTGCCTGTTTATTTACTCTGGGGAATAGATAAGCATATACTAAAGCAAATGTGGAGAGTCATTTATTCCTCACCACATTATGGAGAGGGAACGCGCTTATTATAGAGTTACAATCTTTTGGGCTGTGGGATCACTGCCAATAAAACATGGGTGTACTGATATGGGCCCGAAATAAAGCCTCAAAATGCACAATGGAAGCCAGCCATTCTCCCCAACTGAATAAGTTCTGTCTGTCAAAATCAAGAGTCAAAATGATGTTGCTAACTTTTTTGATATCAAAAAGGTGTCAGGGCCCAGGACTGGCCAGGTCTTGGGCTTGGCTTAACTAGGTTCTGGACGTGGACTGCTAAGCTACCTTGCTGAGGAACAATTTCTCTTAGGTGCTTGAGGGCTATCTACTTTAGCAGGAGAGAGAGAGAGAAATCTTAGAGAGAGTAAAGCAGTCTTAGAATACATGGATCTTAGTCTTTAGTAGACCTTGGTAATCTTCAGCAGAGAGACACTGTGCTGGCGTTCTACAGGCAGGAGAGGAGACAGAGTCAGAGTAAGCCAATCTGTGACAGAAAGCGCTTGTTCCTGACTGCCTTCTCCTCCAGCCTAACATAAGGCTGATCTCGTGCCTCTCAACACCACAGGTGTAGAGTCTGCCAGTTCACCAATGCTCTTGTCTCACGAACTCTCATGCTTGTTAGGAGAGTTAAATCCCTCTCTATGCCCTTTTCATGTTCCATTTCTGAGCTATACAGGTATTTCTTATAATGCTCATACCTTCAAGCCATAGGCTATATGGGCTGCTACAAAAAGGCTATTCATTATGAATATGTACAAAATGGACAGTTTACCAAATTTACTATTTAGAAGTGATGAAAATGCTGCATGTAATTGTTGTACGTAAACACTGTGAACTTTGCACCAACAATTTGTGGCTCTTGTATCATGACCATGCACAGATCACATGGAACTTGTATGTGAAAGAGATTTTAGCCAGCTAGCAAATAACTATATTGGAACACCCTCCCTACTCACCTTATCTGACATCCAATAACATCCAATAACATCTATCTTTACCAGAAGATAAAGGAAATATGGAAAGGAAGGCATTGTGATGACATTCAGGAAATCAAGAGTAATACAATGATAGCCCCAATGGCCATTCCAAAAATAGAGTTCCAAAATTGCTTTGAAGAGTGGACTAGGTGGTGGCATCAGTGTATAGCTTTCCAACAGTGGTACTTTGAACGTGCCTATAGTGATATTCAGCAATGAGGTATGTATGTATCACTTTTTCTAGGATGAGTTCACAAACTTAACTGTCAACACTGACAATTGTATCCCTAAATTACTAACACAAGACATTAGTTGTGTTTACATCTAACAGATTTATTAGTAGAGATGGATGACAGTGTTATAGATGCCTCGACACTATCTTAGGTGATACTCTTTACCTGACTTAAATTTGGGAGAAACCTTGGAATGTTACCAGCTCACATTCTACCCCATTGTTTTACCCTTTCTTGAATGTTCTTAGTCAGTTTCATCTTACATTTCCAAAATCTGTATTTGAAATTCTGCTCATATTTAGGATTTGCCAACATTAAACTCTCCCAAATTATGTTCTTTTTATTTGGATTATATTTAATTTATGAAATAATTTAGGAATAATTGACAGTATGCAGGCATCTTATTCATTGGTATGGAATAACTTTCCCTTAATTCAAATGTTTCTATATCTCATAGAATCCTTAAAACTTATTTCTTTTTATCTGCTTGCTTATTTTTTACATTTTTTCATGAAATCACTTGTTAGTGGTTAGCTCCTGGTGGGTAACATACTTAGTTGCAATTGAAAACAGTATGTGTATGATGACTGTAATTCATATTTAGGTATGTCATTAATATTTACAATTAGTGTACAAAATGGACTTTTATGATAGTAAACACATGTCTTTTGCATTTGCTTTCTGATCCCAGAGATGAACAATATTGAAATTAGGCCAATTAGTAACCTTACAACGTCCTGTAAGTCTTCAAGTAAAAAGAACACACATTATTGAAATTAGACCAATTAATAATCATAAAATGTCCTCTAAGTGTCCAAGTGAATGAAGAGTCACAAAAGTCTCTCAGTTTACTAAAGGCTAGAAACTAGAGGTTAGTGAGGAAGGCAGGCCAAAAGCTGAGACAGACTGAAAGCTCGGCTTCCTGTATCAAGTAGCCAACTTGTAACTGCAAAGATAGAGTTCTTGAAGGACATTAAATGTGCAGCTGCATGAACATGTAAGTGATAAGAAAGCAAAACAGCCTGATTACTGATAAGGAGAACGTTTTAGTGGTCTGGAGAAAAGATCAAATCAGCCAGAACTTTCCCTTAAGCCAAATCCTAATCCAGAGGACAGCCCTAACTCTCTTCAATTTTATGAGGGTTGAGAGAGGTGAAGAAACTGCAGAAGCTTCAATCTAGCAGAGGGTTGTTAAGGATTAAAGAAAGAATCCATCCCTACAACATAAAAATACAGAGTAAAGCAGAAACTGCTGATATAGAAGCTGCAACAAGTTTTCCCAAAGATCTTGCTAAGATAATTGATGAAAACAGCAGACGTTTTAGGTAGATGAAACATCCTTATTTTGGAAGAAGAATGCATCGAGGGCTTTCATAGCTAGGGAGAAGAACTCAAAGCCTGCCTTCAAAGTTTAAGAAAGCATGCTGACTCTCTGGCTAGGAGCTAATGCAGCTGATGCTTTTAGTTGAAGCCAATGCTCATTTAACATTTCCAAAATCCTAGAGCCCTTAAGGATGATGTTAAATCTACTCTGTCTGTGCTCTGTAAATGGAACAACAAAGCTTAGATGACAGCACATCTGATTATAGCATGGTTTACTGGCCATTTTAAGTCTAATACTGAGGCATGCTGTTCAGTAAAAAGATTCCTTTCAAAATATTGCTGCTAAGACCTCTATTGGAGATATTCAAGGAGAGGATGTTGTTTTCAAGCTTACTAATACAATATCCATTCTGCAACAAGGAGTAAATTCAACTTTCAAGTCTTACTATTTAAGAAATCCATTCATAAGGTTAAAGCTGCCCTAAAAAGTGATTCCTTTATTCAATTTGGGTAAAGAAAATTGAAAACTTTCTGGAAAGCATTCACTAGTCTGGATCCCATTAAGAACATTTATGACTCATGGGAGGTCAAAATATCAACATTAATATGGGATTGAAAAAAATTAAATCCCATGTGTGATTTTGAGCAGGTAAAGGCCTCAGTGGAGAAGGCAACTGCAGATGTGCTACCACATCTCTTCCCAACAGCGAGAGAACTAGAACTAGAATTGGAGCTGGAATATGTGACTGCATTGCTGTAATCTCGGGTAAAGAATTACTTCTTATGAATGAACAAAGACAGTGGTTTCTGGAGATGGAGTCTACTCATGGTGAAGATTCTGTGACCATTGTTGAAAAGATGATAAAAGCATTAGGCTATTAGATGTTGTTCAAACAGTAGCACAGTCTGAGAGGATTGTCTCCCAATTTAAAAGAAGTTCTACTGTGGATAAAATGCTATCAAATAGCAAACAGCATTGCATGCTACAGAGAAATATCTTATGAGAAAGTCAATCAATGTGGCAAACTTCATTTTTGCCTTATATTCAGAAATTCCCTCAGCCACCCCAACACTCAATAACTACCAACTTGATCAGACAATAGCCATCGAAATTAAGGCTTTTGTTGGCCACCACCAACAAAAAGGTAATGATTAGGTGAAACCTCATATGATTATTAGCAACAAAATACTATACTTTTAAATTATTATTATTGTATTTTATTATATTGTATTTTTAACATTGTGCTATTCTTACTTAATAGACCTGAGAATAGTTATAAACACAACTTTTACGTGCAGTGAGAAACAAAAAAGAATTTGTATGACTGCTTTATTACAATATATGCTTTATTTTATTGCCAGAAGTTGAACCCAAAATAACTCTGAAATACACTTTTACTGTGATATCTATTTGAGATGCTTCATATTTATATTTCCTGTATATTATTTCATATTATTGATATATACATTATTTCATTTTCTTCTTAAGATAGAAAATATCTCCACAGTATCTCTCCAAAGACTTTTAAAGCTAATTTTTTAAATTAACATTTATCTAGGAAACAAAGTAAAACATTTAGATGATATCAGCATAAAAATTAATTCTTAAACCTCTTAAGTTCAGTTTTATTATTAACAACTATTATGAAAAATGATTTCAATTGACAAAAAAGTGCCCTTATCACTTATGCCAAACTGAAGTATTTTTATGATGACAAGCATTGGAAAGTAATTTATATATTTAGTTTAAATGGTGTGTCACTTGATCTTTCTGTTTGAAAATGTTAAACTATGTGATTGCTATGTTATGCATGTTCAACCTCTAAAAAATGATTAAATATTGTTTCAGAAGACAGAACAGAATAAAAGTTAAACATTTATAAGATAGGAATCAAGACAAGCTTATTATGCTGAAGCACAGTGTCCTTTACCACTACTGAAGAGACTAAGATAGAACCAAACAGAAGAAATAAAAAAAAAAAAAATTAGGGAAATACTTTTAAATACACATGGTTTAACTGCCAGAAGAGGAGGGAGGGGTGGATGGGGAGTTCAGGAAGGTATGGAGGATAGTAGATCAACTTTTGGCCCAGGCAAGAGACTGCCTGGGCTTGCAGCGATACCTCTCTGTGGAGGGAGTCTGAGCCCCGAGTTGTTCTCTCCCCTTTGGTGAAACAAAAGGTCCTCTGTTCTCTACTCACCTCAAGCTGCTCTTCTGGGAATTGGGGGGCAAGGAGAAGGGTTTCTGGCCTCTTTGGGATGGGTATTGTACCTGAAATTTGTTTCCTTGGAGTTCCAGCTTGTTGCAGCAGGGGTGATGCGAACCTATGGATCCTCTCTCAGCTCAGCTCCCAATCTTCTGCTTTATTGGGTTATTTATCTCCATTATTTCTCCCTCTGCCAAAAGCTGGCTTCAGTTGGCCATCTTGCCTCCCTCCCCCCTATTATTGTTTTCAAAGACAGTTCTTTGATTAGAGACTACAAGATATGGAAAAAATAAGAACGATGAATAAATTATGGTCAGGAACAAAATTTCTTCTAGGCAAGGAAAGTCTGCCTTTTTAAAAAATCACATCAAGGTTTACACATAACCTAAGGCCACTTTGTCCAAATTTGAAAATCTTGTAGCAAAAATCGATCACAGAATCCTTTCCTTTTAAGTCTGGACACAACCTGAAAATCATTCAAAATAAAGGAAAACGCCATTACACACAGATCATAATTCACATAGAAAATGAAACATATTTCCTTTGTTTAAAATATTTTCATTTATTCTATTTAAACTGACTACTGGAGAAATGACCTTTCAGAAAAGAATAAAAGACAATGATGTTATAAGAATATTTCATAAAATTTAACTTCACATAAGGCATTATTTTCAGTTCACTTTTTAGATAATTAGGAAATATATTGTCTCAAAATGAATTGATTTTACACAAAAGAAAATTTAAATAATAAAATTATATATGTATGTGTTTACTGTATAGAAAACTGTATGGTATTGCTTAAAATATTAAAAATAGTACTAGTATATGGTCTGATAATTGTAGTTCTTACTATATACCTATAGGAATTGAAATCAAGGTGTCAGACATATCTGCTCTCACAAAGAACCTGTGTACTTCATACACATATTTATGATACTAATATATAAAATTATATAGGTTATATAAATATATATTATATTTAATTCAATAAAATATTTTAATTAACTCTCCCTCTAAATATAATGTTTTAAAAGCATAATTTTAAGCTTCACAAAAAGAGTTTATTATTTTATGGGAATTATCATTATAATTATACATGAATCTTTGTGGTTGAGAAATCTTTTTTTTTTTTTTTTTGTGCAGCCCATAGTAGAATACTCTGGCATCATAGCTCACAGGAATCTCAAACTCTTGGGCTCAAGTGATCCTCTTGCCTCAGCCTTCAAAGTAGCTGGACCAAAGGGTGCCTGCCAAAGTACCAGGCTATTTTTAGAGACAGGGTCTCATTCTTGCTCAGGTTGGTTACTAATTTGTGAACTCAGGCAATCCACTGGCCTTGGTGTTTCAGAGTGTTAGGGTTACATGAGTGAGCCTAGCCTAAGAGCAGTCTTGAGTATAATTTCACTATATTCATGAAAAATATTGAATATTCTTTTAAACATTTATATTTATAAACTTGTATATAGTAAAGAAATGCACTAATAAATGAAATGGAACAATATGTTTTCATGTCTGAGGCAATTTATGAGATAATTTTATGAGAAATAAAACTCTTCTTTGTGTAAAATACAAATCTTGTTAATTTTTTCTTAGTTAACACATTCTAACAGTGTGAGATAACATATCATGGTTTTAACACTCGTCTACTTGGTGATTAGTGGTGCTGAGCATTTTTTTAAATACTGGATCTTCACTTGTCTGTCTTCCTTCCACTGAGGAACTTTGGCTAATTTTTAAATTAAGTTATTTATTTTTCTATTTTTCAGTTGCTTGAATCGTGTACATTGTAGACATTAACCCCTTATCGGACATATGATTTTCAAATATATTCTTCCATTTTATTTACTGTCTCTACTTTGTTTTTTGTATGTTTTACTGTACAGAAGCTTTTAATTTGATGTAATCACCTGTGTCTATTTGAGTTTCTGTTGATTGTGTGTTTGGCGTTACATCTAAAAAAATCATATACCAATGGTTTATTCTAGTATTTTCATAGTTTCAGATCTTATGTTTAAGTCTTTAATACACTTTGATTTAATTTTTGTAGAAGGTATGAGATTAGAGTCCAATTTCATTTCCTGTATGTGGATATCTAATTTTTCTGCCACCATTTATTGGAGACACTATCTTTTCCCCATGTGTGCTTTAAGCATTTTTATTGATAAAAATTTAATAATAAGTGAATAGATATATTCCTGGCCTCTCTGTACTATTCCATTGATCTGCATGTCTGCTATTATGTCAAAACTGTGCTATTTGGATTACTATTGAATAATAGATTTTTAATCAGATAGTATGATGCCTCCAGCTTTGTTTTGGGGGACTTTTCTGCTTAGGTTCTTGGGGGGGTTTGTGATTCTACATGAATTTTAGAATATTTTTTCCTATTTTTTGAAAAATGCCATGAGAATTTTAATAGGGAGGCATGGAATCTGTAGATCACTTTGGGTAATATGAGCAATTTATAACACAAAAAAAATCAGAAAATAAAAAAATCAAAACAACTTTTAAAAATTGCATTGAACAGTATCATTCATAGAATTAATCAAAAAGAGGAAAGAATCTGTCATCTTAAAGACAGGCTATTTGAAAATAAGCAGTGAATGATGTTTTACAGGGAGTGGACAGTGTTCCTCCTTCCCCACATCCTCATCAGCATTCATTATTGCTTGTCTTTTTCAATAAAATCCATTTTTAGCTGATGTGAGATGTTTAAAGAAAGTGAAAAAAGACAGCTCCACAAATCAAGGAGAAAATATTTCCAAATCATCTAATTAATAAAACATTTTTATTCAGACTATGTAGAGAAATACCTCATAATAGATGTTTCTCCAAAGAAAATACGCAATTTTTTAAAAGTATTTTATTAAAATTAAGAAGTTTAGGCTTATCAAAGATCAAATGATGAGAAGTGTCTAGGTTCATCTCTAGGTTCTCTATTCTGTTCCATAAGTCAAGAGACTTGAATAGAAACTTCTCTGAAGAAGACAGGTACATGACCTACAAACACATGAAAAAAATGCTCATCATCTTTAATCATCAGAGAAATGCAAATCAAAATCACTTTGAGATATCATCTAACTTCAGTAAGATTAGCCCACATCATAAAATCCCCAAACTACAGATGCAGAGAGAAGGGAACACTTTTATACTGCTGGTAGAAATGCAAGAGAATATGACCTTTTTGGAAAGAAGTTTGGAGAATACTCAAGGAAATAAAAGTGGACCTACCATTTGATCCTGCAACCCATGTGATCAAAAATCATTTTATAACAAAGATATTTTTAACTAGAATGTTCGTTGCAGCCCAATTTGTAATTTCCATGTCATGGAAGCATCCCAAATGCCTATTGACCCACAAATGGATTAACAAATTGTGGCATATGTATACCACGGAATACTATGCAGCCACAAAAAGATGGAGACTTCACATCTTTTATGTTTACCTGGATGGAGCTGGAACATATTCTTCTAAGTAAAGTATCTCAAGAATGGAAAAAAGGTGTGCAATGTACTCAATACTACTATGAAATCAGTATATGATCACCTACACATTCATAGGAATAATAAAACATAACTGTAGTCCAGAAAGAAGGAGGGAAGAGAAGGGAGAGGGGATGGGAGGGTATTTCGGGGGAACCTCACCTAATGTGCATAATGCAATGATACATTTCAAAGCAATTAAGAATAGAGTATAGATATCTTACCACAACAAATAAGTAAGTGAAGAGATGGTTTTACACTAATTAGTTAGATGTAATCATTCCACATTATATATCAAATCAGCACATTGTACCCATAAATGAATTAATTTACACAGTTATGATTTAATAAAGAATAAAAGAAAATAATTTTAGGGAAGGCATATTTTGAGATACATTAGGAAATGTGTAAAGTAACAGATTATAATAGTTTTCCCCCTAAATAGTATTTTTATTTTATTCTATGGATTGTAAAAACAGACATTTATTAGGAGAGAAAACAGAGAAGAAACACCAAGATGACTTTACTGCAATAATCTTTTTTAAGTTTCTGTCTATAATGAGTTCAACAGAGCATTTGGGGGTTCTTTTTGCACTTTTTGGATGGTTTGAACCCACTAACTCCAGTATATAGGGCCAACTTCCTACTCCTTGAAGCCACAGGCACTGCCCCTACTGCAATAATCTTGAATCAGAGTAAGGAAAACAGCACCCTATTTTTGGCATTAGATGTTTCTTTTAAAAATTGAAGTGAAAAATAAAAGGACAAACCAGTAGAAATTATAGGAGACCTCATTCTAATACACTCTCACTTCGAGATGATTCATTTACCTATATTATAACACCAACCTACTAGCTATTTGATACATGTGTGATATGCACTGAGAATACAAGAATGGATGGAAGAGCCTGACACTTGCCTCATGGAGTTCAGATGGAGAAATCAAAAAGAAGCCAAAAGGTCTGTGTTTTATTTACTGGCCCCTACCATGATGAACATTTCTCTAAATGTTCCCCCAAAGACATATGAACACTCATGACATTACAATAGAACATTGGAAGAGGCTTTTGTTGATGTACTCATCTCAACTTAAAAAGAAAAACCGTCTGGCTCTCAAGTGAATGTGATCCCTCTAAGTACAGGGAATATACTATTGTGAATACAGTGGAGCTCTGTGTTCAGTCTTTTGAAATGCACTGCGTGGGTGTGCTTGTGGGCAGTGTATGCGTGCTTGCACCTCCACATGCTGATAGACTTTTCTGTTTTACTCTCATCAACACCTCTATCTCGGTTCCTATGAATAAGAAAGTTTAAGTCAAAGAGTCAAACTTGTAAAAAAATAGAACTCAGTTGTCTAGTAATAGTTCTAATGTTAACAATCATATGTCTGGATCTTAAAATATCATATTCAAGCAATGGTTGTTTGCATCATTCAGAGGTCCATTCCTGCTGGTTCAGTTAGAGTGATCAATTTCATTTACATGACTGTGCAATGCCTATAAATGTATTTTTCAGTCTAAATATAGACATTTATTATTCCCTTTAACACCAATAATAGAAAAGTTTCCACAGATACCTACAATCCTATTTTCGACATCATATGCGTGCACCACCAATCAACTTTCTGATCTTGCACACTTCCCACTTTTATATCAGGGTCTTTGTAGTCAGAGTTCATGCTGCCTGACTTTGTTCACTGCCCTGAGAGGCACTGCCCCTCACCTGCCTGCTACTTTATTTTATTTATTTTAATCTACCTCAATTGAGGAATCTCATCTAATTATGTTTTCTCTTATGAAACTAAGCAACTTTGGGTCCATTAACCCCTCTCTGTTTTTTTATTTAACTAAGTACTATTTTTTGCTTTTTCCCTTATGACTCAAGAATATAAATTCCCTTTTCTGGTGAAACTCAGTTGTTCTTGATTCTTCTGTCCCTTTCCTTATATATCAATTTCATTTGAATCACCAACATTTTAACTCTATGAATAGCTGCACTTAGTGTATAAGCACATGCCTGTTTTCAGACTCTGTAGGTATATCTCTGTATTTCCATTTAGATATTCACCACATTATTCTTCTCCTTTGTAACCAACCTTCTTAGAAGAGTGGGCAGAGTTGAAGTTTCCTGTTATTTAAAATCATCACCACCTCCTAAATGTTTGGCTCTAATCTGCATCACCATTCGACTAATATTGTATTTTTCAGTATCATTCATGACTTAGCATTTGTCAGGTCCAATGTACAACTGTTTTTCCTATATTAAAGGACCATCTTTGCTATCTTTGATAATTGATTTCTCTGATACTCTTGAAAATATGTATAACTTTTTTCAATAATATTATAATTTATTTTTCATGGATTTCATATTAGCTTTCTGATAATCTCTTATTAAATTTCTCATAGAGCATTCTTATGATAAATTCCAACACTACTTTTACCTAACATTTCGGTCAAATTGTTAGTCTCTGATTACATTTCTTCCCATATTACGTGTTCTCACCAGGTGATCTCATTTACATTTGTGATATCAGCTATCCCATATGTGTAATAGATTGTGCTATGTAAATAATGTGAAACTTTTCATTATTTACATTTGTAGACTTTCTCTTCAACATTTAGGTGTGGTCTGACTACTGGAGTAATACATAAAAATGAAATGTAATTTATGCCTCTCAAATGAAGGAGAAAAATGTATAAATGTGCTCTCCCTAAATTTGAATTAAATTTCAAACTATATTCATTTATAAAAGAGGAAAAAATAGTTGGGAAGAATATATACATATCAAAGTGATAAATAATGTTAATTGTTTATCTTTTCTATCTAAGAAAAGATAAAGAAATGTTGAAAACATTAATAGGTCAGTTTCTGTCATATGCTATAAAATTAGTATTTCTTCATCTGCCTACAAAAGTTTTTCTATCATATTTTCTCATGTACTACTCTGATACCTGTGCTAAACTTTGGTAAGAGGCAATTCTTCCTTAAGAATAGTATTAGAATAGTATTAGAAGACTATAGAAGAGTATTATATTACTCTTATGTAATAATCTCCACTAACTGCTTTTCTTGTGCCTTTAGCACTATTTTGTCAGAAATTAATGTTCCACCTAATAAAAAAAGTTTATGTGTTTAAAAATATTATTGAACCTTCATAGTTGATCACTTTCCTATATTGACCAACTCCTTAAGTTGACCTAAGTTTCATAGACCAAACACGCACCACACATGCGTATCAGTATAGCAGGCCTAGTGCCTCATGTTCACCATGTCTGTGCATTGACGAGTTTGTTACAGTCCCTTGGGTGGTGAACTTACAGAGGTTTTACTAATTCATACTGTACTTTACATTTAAGTGATTTTAGAGTCAACCCTGTACTCCCTTATGTGTGCTCCTCCAATTCTTATTTATCACCTTGGTGTCAAAAAAAAGTTCTAAATAATCTCTAATAAAAATGTAGGTCAAATATCATCACTTCCAAAAAGCCACTTCTAAAATATTTTGGAAAACTTTTCTTATAAAGTTAATGTTATGTGATTGTGTGTTTATGGCCATTTCTTTTGTTCATTGATGGAATGAAGCTGTGTTTATTTTTGTTTTGTTTTGTTTTATTTGACATGGAGTCTAACTCTGTGGCCCTGGGCAGAGTTCTGTGGTGTCATAACTCAGAGCAACCTCAACTCTTGGACTCTAGTGATTCTCTTGTCTCACACTCCCAACCAGCTGCGATGATCGGAACCCACCACAATGCCTGCCTAATTTTTCTATTTTTGGTAGAGATGGGGTCTTCTTTTGCTCAGGCTGGTCTCCAATTCCTTACCTCAGGAGCTCCACCCATCTCAGCCTCCCAGAATGCTAGGATTACAGGCTTGAACCACTGTGCCTGGCCCTATGTATACTTTTGTAAACACTGCATTAAGAACAGAGCCTTAAAATTAGTAATGGTAAAATAAAGGTAATTGAGTCATTTAACATGTTGATGAGATATTGGTCTATAATTTTCTTTTCTTGTTGGATCTTTACCTGGTTTGGGGATCAAGGAGATGTTTGCTTCATAGAATGTGTTGGGTAATATTCTGTCTTTTTCTATATTTTGGAAAAGGTTAAATAATATAGGTATTAGCTCTTCTTTAAAAGTTTGGTAGAATTCTGCCATGAAGCCATCTGGTCCCGGGCTTTTCTTTTTAGGGAGATTTTGT
>CAUYQV010013585.1:0-19823 GCA_963574575.1 Galagoides demidoff
TCTTATTTGCTATCCACATTCTGAACTCAATTTCTGACATCCCAGCCATTTGCTTGTGGATGGGGTCTTCAATTGTGTCTTCCCCATTTTCCCTTGGAGGAGTTGATCTACTCTGGTTATTTGAGTTGCCAGAGTTTTTCCACTGGTTATGCCCCATGTTGAGTTTACTTTGTTTGGAGGCCTTATCAGAACCATTCAGTTGGTGGCTTCTTCTGGTTGCCCAGAGACAGGCAGAGCGTGTCTGTTGTCTTCTCCCCGTTGTCGGGTGCTGGCGCAGCCGGGGTGCAGTGGAACAGCAGCAGCTGCATGGGATGTGCTTGGCTGGATTAGATCTCGTTCAGCCTGTCGGGTGACCTGGGTGGCAGGAATCTGGCAGCAGCCAGATCAGTCCTAGTTCAGCCCCTCTGGGGCAACTGGTGGAACAGGGGAACTGTAGTGGCTAGATCAGTCCTAGTTCAGCACCCTGGAGCAGCTAGGGGGTAGGGGAATGGCAGTGGTAGCACAGGGTACACAGGCGACCAGATCAGTCCTAGTTCAGCCCCACCAGAGTAGCTGGGGGGAAGCAGGGGCCTACTTCACTGACATGTGTGGCACTAGGAAGCCAATCTGTGCCCTCCCTGTGCGGAAGCCCGGAGCAGGGAACTCCTCTACCTCTGTCTGAGGGATGTATGTGGCTCTAGCAAACAGTTCTGGGCCCTCCAAGAGTGGTAGACCCCTCCACCACCACCTGCAGGGTGAGTGTGGCTCTATCAAGCAGTTCTAGGCCCACCCAACTTGGGAGCCTGGAGCGGGTAATACCTCCCCTGGCCCCTGTGGGGTGTGTGTGTCTCTCACAGGCTGTTTGGGTCTACCTGGAATAGAGGATTCCTCCACCTCTACCTGCAGGACGCCTGCGGCAGTAGCGAGTGGTTCAGGGCCTGCCCAGAGCAGGAGCCTGCTGCCCGTGAGGCGTGCGACTCTAGCAAGCAGTTCTGGGCTCGCCCTGCTCCGTGAGGGCAAAACAACCCACTCGGCAACTGGGTTAGTCTGTGAAGGTTAATACCTCCTTCCCCACCTTGCACCCAGTCACTCGTGGTCCCCCAGGTCTGTGGCCCTATTCACTCCAGTAGGCCACTGATCCGGAGGGTTACCTGGCAAAATCAGCCAGAAATCTGACTTTGGCAGGGGGGCCTTGCGTGTTTCAATTAGGCTTCTGTCTGGCTAGATTTCTCTGTAAATCAGAGGTTGCATTCAGCTTTACACTCAGGTGTCAATTCTAGCCTCTGCCCACCCACTGCCTTTGTCTCAGCTGCATTAGCCCCCTGAGGGATGGCACTTCACCCAAGAAAGTTATGTGCACCCTGCCTGTGGCTACTGACTGGAACCTCTGCTTGACCAAAGGGATGGGGCTGAAATGGCGTCAGCCTGCCTCTCAGGATGCCAATGTTGCTGCACTGGCATCCCCTGAGCTGATTCTCCTCTCCTCACGCCCACACTACAGTCAGCACAGAACAGCACCAGCCCCCTCCCCTCCACTTCTCTCAAGGAGATGCCCAAGAATCTGGACTCCGTACCTTCAAACCTCGGAGTGGCTGGGTGGGGACTCCTCAGAGTTCAGTGTTGCAGGTGGGGAATATATACAGTTTTATATAGTTCAAACCTTCCCTCAACCATACACCCAGGGTGCTCCTTTGAATAGTCCTTGGGTGGTATTCTAGGTTTGAGGGGTCCAAATCAGTTGTCCCAGTCAGCACCCATTTCAGGTGGAAGAGTTCAAATGTCTCTGGGAGCTAGATAAGAGGGGTCTGCTTGCAATTCAGATATAACTTGCTCCAGTGCTCCACGAGGGCAAAGGGACCCACCTGGCAAATGGGTTAGTCTGGGAAGGTTAATACTTCCTTCCCCACCTTGCACCCAGTCACTCAAAATCCCCCAGGTCTGTGGCCCTATTCACTCCAGTAGGCCACTGCTCCTGGGGTTTACCTGGCAAAATCAGCCAGAAATCTGAGTTCGGCAGGGGGGGCCTTGCATTTTTAAATTAGGCTTCTGTCTGGCTAGATTTCTCTGTAAATCAGAGGTTGCATTCAGCTTTACACTCAGGTGTCAATTCTAGCCTCTGCCCACCCACTGCCTTTGTCTCAGCTGCATTAGTCCCATGAGGGCTGCGCTCCACCTAATGAAGTTATGTGCGCCCTGCCTGTGGCTGCTGTCTGGAACCTCTGTTTACTCAAAGGGATGGGGCTGAAATGGCATCAACCTGCTGCTCAGGATACCACCGTTTCTGCACTGGCATCCCCCGAGCTGGCTCTCCTCTCCTCACGCCCGCACCACAGTCAGCACAGAACAGCACCAGCACTTTCCCCCTCCACTTCTCTCAAGGAGATACCCAAGAATCAGGACTCCATAGGTAATAAACCTCTAGATCTCGGAGTGGCTGGGTGGGGACTCCTCAGAGCTCAATGTTGCAGGTGGGGAATATATACAGATTTATACAGTTTTACAGTTTTATGCCTGGCCGGAGGGTGCCATGGCACGCCAGCAGGGGTAGGAGGTCCAGTTTTTAGGGGGTCTCTCCTGTGGAATAGAGTGGGAGGAAGTTTGAAGTCTGCTCACATGTTTGCCTGGAGTAAACTGCGAGCCCTTGTTGTGGGGGAGGGGACTCCCATATGCTTGGTGGTGGATTTTGGACCTTTTGTTTGCATTTTGGGGGTCGCAGCTCACCTCAGAAAGGTTGAAGTGCACTCTTCAATCTTGGCTCCTCTCCAAACCATCAGCTAATTTGCTAAACTTCTGTCCTTTCCCCCTCCTTCTAGACGGGAGCTTCTGGAAAAAGCTGGTTGCAGTCTGCCATCTTGACTCTTCCCCCTTCATATCTTGATTTAAAATCTTAGGGTCATTCTGAGGCAATAAACCCTGAGTTACTGTCTCTGTTAATGTGCTGCTTATGATACTGTCTGTATCAACAGTGTACGATGAATGAACACTCTCAAACATGTCTCCGCACATTCCAGCTTGGTCCATCTGTATGTGGTTATCTGTCGGACTCTGTATTCCACTGGTCTGAGTTTCTCTGGAGACCCCATTTGGCTGGAAAAAAGTGTTATAAATGCATCGGTCTGAGCAGCAATGGATGAAGTTACCTTAGAGCTGGGTAAAAATGTCTGAGTGTGAACACTAATGGGAAGAAACACTTGAGAATCAAGACAAGTCAGTCTGGGAACAAGACACAGAGGAATCAGCACTAGCCCACTGCATAGAAGGTGTAAAGTTTTGTGAGGCATAAGACAGATCTGTCTGTACATTGATCGAAGAAATGCTGTTCTTTTGACATGTGTTCCCTAATTCTGGTAAAGAATTAGATGGATTTTTACCCAAGTTCACTTGAACACCTGTACTAACTGGCTCAATTTTGGAGAGAGGTAGGCTCGCCTTAAGAGAGTAAATCTCTGAATCTAGGAGGAGGATCAGGGTCCCTGTTGGCAAGGGCACTAAGTGCACAGACCCTGTTGCAGAGCCCTGTTCAACACCTAATACCACAGGCTGGGATGAGGAATTGGCTGTAAGTATGAAGATAGGCACAGGATACAACTGCATCACAGGTAGTTTAACCAAAGCCACTTTGGGCTTTGGTAGAAGCAACTTTTGTGGATATCTTGGAGGTGCTGTAAGCTTCTGCTTCCTCAAGCCACAGGAATCTTCAAAAGGAGCTACTGGCTTTATTTCTGAAGCTTCTAGTTCTTGAGTATCTGGTTTAGGGATTGGCTGGTTGTTCGGGGATTCAATGGTCTTACTGGACAAATTCTGGTTTTGCAGACAGTTTTCCATTTTCCTTTTATTACTGGGTGGGTCCCTGTGTTCTGGTGGGATCTCATGGCCAGTTCAGTAGATGGGGCAATGCAGTGCGGTCCTGCTAGCATAGGGACAGCCACACGTGCACTGGAAGGTCTTGCTGCAGTACTCCGCTTGCCTCTTCAAGTCTCACTTGGTGCCATACCAGTTGCTGCACTTACTACATTTATGCTTCTTCTCTGCATGCAGTTTCATAAAGTGCTGTTTTACGAGAGAAAATTGAGAAAATGGTCTGTCAGGGCCTCTGGGGCATCCTTCAATCGGGCAACAGTAGAATTTTGGCATGGTTTTCACATCTTTTCTTATTGTTGGATTTACTATGCCATCCTACAGGCCGTGGCTCTTGACCAGGTGCATGTTGAGCGCCAGGCTGTTGGGCAGGATCTTGCCACATCCGCGCATGGTGCACAGGATGTTGGTCTGCATGACCTGAGACAGCTTGCTCACCGACGGCTGGATCAGCTCCCAGGCTGGCTGCCCCTCATCCGGGGTCCTAGGGGCCCCCATGGGCCCGAGCCAGCGGAGGCTGCCTGAAGGGCTGGGGCACCTGCAGCTGCCTCCAAGGCAGCCTGCCCAACTCACAGTTAGACTGACCATTTGATCCTACCAATTCTGGGTAGATCCAGGTTTCTACCTGAGTCATTTTATAAAAAAATGACACCTGCACTCAAATGTCTATCACTGCACAACTCACAATTGTGAGGATGTGGAATCAACCTAAGTGCCCATCATTTCAGGAGTGGGTAAACAAAATGTGGTATGTGTATACCATGGAGTCCTACTCATCCATAAAAATGAATGAAATAATGTGTTTTGCAGAAGCTTGGGTGTAACTGGAGACTATTATTCTAGGTGAAATAGCTCAGAAATGGAAAACCAAACACCATATGGTCTCACAGATATGTGGCAACTAAACAATGGGTACACACAAACACAAAGATATGAAGGACACTGGAAATCAAAAAAAGGCAGAGGCATAAAAACTTATCTATTAGCTACAATGAACACTATTCTGGTGATGAGCACACCACAAGCCCTGAATTAAGTGTTATACAAGGTATTCATGTAAGAAAAACCATTTGTAGCCCCTTAATATTTTGAAATTAAAAAAAAACATAAAATAATGTAAAATTACTTTGGTAATTTGATAGGTAAAAATGTTAGATTGCTTTAATTTGCCTTTAGTTGCACATGAAACTATTTTCCCGTACATTTACTATCTATTTTTATTTAATGTAATTTGTTCACAACTTTTGTATCTGTATCTACTGAGGGTCATATTCATTCCTATGAAATATTTATACTTTAAATTTTTTGAAACTTTTTGTTTTGTTTGTTGTCAATTGTTTTGGGTTTCTCTTGTTTTTAGATTTTATTTTGTGTTCAGATATATCAATATCTATTAGATGTATAACCCAGCATTTGTGGAGATTCAGAAAGGACAGAGCAATAACTTGTGAAACATTTAGAGATATTAGTGGCTAGAAAATCCAGAGCCTATTTGAAACTCTTTGGTATTGGGACTGTAGTAATAATGATAGTTCATAAATATTAAGTGTTTACCAGATTCCAGACACACTGCTGAGTGATTGTTTATCTAATTTAATACTTATCTCAACCTCAAGACAAAGGCAGAGAGAAGTTAAAATAAAGTCACTTTTCTAAGGTCACACAGCTGGTAGCAGTTCTCCCATGATTTTGAAGTTTTAACCACTGTGGTCTATTTCTCTGGTGTTGCATCTTGAGGGCCTTTACATATGGTCATACAGGTGGTGCAGAGACTCCTACGGAGCCTATTCGCATTGTAGTTTAGGTTATTGGTACTCCCTAAATTTGTGCCATGAATAACTTGCATGACTATGTGTAGCTTTCTTCTGTGTCTTCTCTAGATAAAGGAATTTTGGAGAATAAATTTGGCCTTTCAGGATAAGAGATCTGACTGTGGAAATATGCTCAAATTACTGTTGCCTTCTGAATCTTGATTTTTTTTCACATGAAAAGTAATGGGTTCAACAATCAATGCTTCCCAAAGTGTGGCATGGGTTCCAGAAGGACATGTTTATAGATGGTAGCTCATGTGATAATTTCTTTAACAGCTAGAAATTATTTTATGCTTATCTTCTACTTGTGGTATATTAGTGGCTATCCACTTATAATTGTGGTATAAAGTTTCCTTTTAAAATAAATTTCTATAAGTAAAAGGCTAAGTTGATTTAAATAAAATATTAACCGTACAGATAGTACTTTGAATGTTTATTTCTTTATTGCCTGCTTCTTTCAACTGGAACATAAACTTCTTGGGAGCAAGACTTTTGTCTGTCTTACTCACCACTATATTTCTGGTTCCTAGAGCAATGCTTGGAATGTAGTAGGTACTCAAGAAATCATATCAAATTAATTTTTAAAAGAATGAACTGGCTGCTACACCAGCTCTATGGTCATTCAATAGACTACTGCCTTTGTGGGCAGCTGCTGTCATCCTCTGGGTTGTCTGGTGCAGAGTGGCAACAACGTGGAGGAATTTGACTCTGAATCTCTTCACCTTATGGGACCATGAAGCTATGTGTCAAAAGGCGGAGACTATAGCAAAGATGATGTAAATGAATTATTGAAGGAAAATGAAGTGGATGGTAAAGAGCAGGAACATAAAACTGAAGGAAAATAAAATAAAGGTTCAGAGCATTTCAGCCAGGAAGGGAAAAGAAGGTGGCCTCATGTTAGAAGTAGAGGAAGAGGAGGATTCTAATGCAGAATCTGAAGGGAGTATCAGTAATAAAGAAGATGAAGCTGCAGAGAAGGAAAAAGGCAATGGATTAGAGGATGCAAGGAAAAAGGAGGATTCAACTCTGGGACCAAAATAAAAAATGTCCCCAACTACACAAGAGAGGAGAGGAGACTGGAGAAACAAGTTCAAGTAAATTGCTGGTCAAAGCAGAAGAGTTAGAGAAACCTAAAGAAACAGAAAAAGTGAAAATCACCAAAGTAGTTGACTTCACTGGTGAGGAAGTGAGGGTGACTAAAGGAGTAAAATCTACATCTAAAGAAGCCAAATCCTTTTTTCAAGCAAAGTGAGACAGAGAAACCACAGGCCAATGTTCCTTCAGCTCTGCTATCACTCCCTACTGGGTCAAAGTTTTCATCCAAAAGAAATGAAAACATAGGTCTACTAAAACAAACAAACAAAAAACTTACACAAGCATGTATTATTTATGATAGTGTAAAACTGGAAACAGTCCAGGTATCAATAAGTAGCAGAATGAATAGAAGAAGTACGGATGGCATAAATGTATTCATGATCTATGTACAAGTAACTTAATAAAATGAATAAATAAATAGTCTTTTCAAGCAAAAAAAAAAAAAAAAACCTCAAAGTGTGGCAATAAGGAACAAATCGTTGTATACATGGATGAACCTCAAAAACATTGTGTTTCAGGAAAGAAACCAGACACAGAAGAATAAGTAGCATATTATTCCATCTACATAAAGTTCAAAACTAAGCAAAGATAATCTATGATGATAGAAGTATGATTGATATTTATTTTTCTCCTGTGTGGGGAATTGGCTGGGAAAGGAACTTTCTGAGATGATGGAAATGTTCTATATTTTAACTATGGGTGTGAGTTGCACAGGCATGTGCATTGGTTAAAACTGATGGGAGATAAACAGTACCTTTAATCTATACATTTTACTGTACCCATGTATGTTTAAATGCCAAAAAAATGTGGGGGTTGGGAGACGAGGGAAGATCCTAGTATATGACTGAACCGGAGGCTATTTACCCATATACCCTGATGTCAGTGAATAAATTCTGACATGGGCAGGGGAACACAGATTGCTTTCTGTCCCTATTTATTCAAGACAGATGCAAAGGTAGGCAGTGCTGCTCCTTTGATTTCTCCTTGTAAGCTCCTGGCCATCAGTGCTTGATGCCTCCACACAACAGATGAAGCAGTGCCTTGTGGCAGAAGAAGTCTGTCCTGAAAAAGTGTGAAATAACTCCCATTTCCCATTGAAGGAGACCTGCTGATAAAGGCCCACATTTTATGTGTGTATGCATGTGTGTGAGTGTATGTTTTAATAACTGGAATTTGCTTCATTTTTGTCATAAAGACTGGCTTATCTGCCTGAGAGGCAACCTTACAAATAACAGCAAATTGTGCTACCTGGACTTAGTGTGTGTACTTGGGGATGAACAGTAGAACTTGGTTATTCGTATATTAAGGGGTGTACTGAAACAAATTATGATTCTGTAAAACCTTTTTATATTAGGTCTAGAAAAGAGGTCTAGCTTTTATTATTTTATTATTTAACTTATGGGGACATAATATCTCATCAGCATTTCCAATGGAGAAACAATAAGTTGAGTGATTTTAGCCTAATAAGGAGACTTTAAAACTAGATATAGAAGAAAGGTCATTTTATTTTATCCTCATCTCTGTTCTAAAGGACCTAGATATACTCACTGTTTTTGAAACCTAGCTTCATGCTATCTTAATGACTAGGTCAAAATTGAGTTTATTTCAGTTTATTTCCTTAATGTTTGGGTAATTATTTAAGTCCCAATGCACTTCACAGGGAGACATCAGGAACTTGCTCAAAAATAATGGCCCTTTCACCTTAGTGTGTCCCTAGTGAAAATTCCCATAACTTTCCTCCCTGAGAGTCTGCTTCAGTGGGTCAGGGAGGGGGCTGTAGAGTTTGCATTTTAAGTAACTTCTGGAGTTTCCAAAGCAAGTAATCTTAGTACTAAGAAACACTAAATATATAACAAATATTTGAGGGACAATCAGGAAAGAGGACTTTATTCTTTGTATTTGTCAGGCACTGTCAGGGCGTGCAGCCACTCAAGAACAGGAGTCATGACCATTTGTATCACTGGCATCATTATGGTTCAAACACAGAGTAGGAATATAAGACATTTTGATTGAGTAAAGTAATTAAAATAAATAACCTATACATAGAAATGCTATCTGATACAGCTCAATTCAGAAAAGGATCACACATGTAGAAAACTTTTATTAATGTTATGTAAGAAACATATTAAGTGATAACAGTATCCAATGTAAAACATGACAATGTTCAAAATTATGAAGAAGTTGGGTGTAGGTGTGCATGTCTATAGTCCCAGCTACTCAGGAGGCTCAAGCAGGAGGATTTCTTTATCTCAAGAGTTCAAGAGCAACCTGTGCAACACAGTGAGACCTCTTTTTATTAAAAAAAAAAATGCTCGGAGCCTGTGGCTCAATCGGCTAAGGCGCCAGCCACGTACACCTAAGGTGGTGGGTTCGAATCCCCAGCCTGAGCCCGCCAAACAACAATGATGGCTGCAACCAAAAATAGCCAGGCATTGTGGCGGGTGCCTGTGGTCCCAGCTACTTGGGAGGCAGAGACAAGAGACTCTCTTGAGCCCAGGAGTTGGAGGTTGCTATGAGCTGTGACGCCATGGCACTCTACCTAGGAGGATAGCTTGAGGCTCCGTCTCAAAAAAAAAAAAAAAAAAAAGGAAAAGAGGTTAGGAAGGCAAAGAGACTAATATGGCCAAACTGGAGGCTCCCCAGGGAAATTCTCTTTGCATTTTTTATCTGGCAAAAAAAAACAAAAATAAGATTTATTAACCCAAATTGGTTGCCAGTGATTTCTTTTTTAAAATCAAAATGGAGGGCAGGAAGGGGCAAGATAGCAGATTGGTACCAGCCTCTGACAGAAGCTCCTGTCCAGAGGGAAGCATAAAGTCCAGAAAATACCCAACAAAGTTGAAGACTAGGAGCCCAGCCAAGAGAGAAGAGTGATATCTGCAGGACACCTCTGCTGAGGCAAGTTGTGACTCCTAGAAAACAAACCACAGGTACATAATACATCCGAAAGGAAAAGTGATCATTCTCTCCCCCAAGTAATTTGTGTTTTTCCCTTTGTTTTCTCTTCATCTGCTCCTGTAAGTTTCCTACAGGCAAGAAGTGAACTGAGGACCTATTATCTCACCCCACGTGAGAGAGATACAGGAAGTGGGGTCTACTCCCTAGAGGGACCCTGCTGAGACTCTGAACCCCCTCACCAGGCACAAAACTTGAACTAACTTTCCACTGCCATTTTGAATTTCCAGTCCATCCTTCCCCGCTTGCCTGCAGAGACAGGGAGAGGAGACCCAAAAGCAGCATCCCCCCATCCTGGCGGGACCAAGTGCCCTGTCCTGGCTCTGTAGCTGGAGAATTTCTTGAGAACCATGTTCCTCGAGCTGCAGCTCCTGGTGCTCCATACTGTGGCGCGACACCCTGCAGGACCAATCCAGCTGCTCCATTCCCCACACGGAGGCTGCTGGCATTCTGTGCTGTGGTGGGATGCCCCCAGGACTGATCTAGTTGAGGCATTTCCTGTGCTGAAGCTCCTGGTGCTTTGTGCTGCAGCAGGCTACCGTGGGGGCTACCCCTCAGGACTGATCCAGCCATGCATTCCCAGCACCACAGGCCCTGTGACCTGAGACTGTGAGTGGGCAGTCAGTTGAGAGGGAACAACACTGGAGAAGTGATACCCTGAGGTGATGAGAAGCAACTGCAGCATCAGGAACAATAAGGCTCACACATCTGAGGATTTTCTGCACAGACACGTCCTACCTCTCTAGGCAACCAGAGGAAGCTGGCCACTTCTCAGGTGATAGCCACTGGTAGAATGGTTTTGGGACAGACTTCAAACAGTGCAAATTCAGCATGGGGCAGAATCAGCAGAAAAACTCTGGTAACTGGAATAACCAGAGTAGATCAACTCCCTCAAGGTAGGATGGGGCAGGTAATGGAGAAAAGGAGGGAATTAGAATATCAAATTGTTCAAAAGCTGTCTCAAGAATTCAGTGATTTCAAAGATAAAATGACCAAAGATTATGACACACTGAGGGAAGAGGTTTCAGTCCTCAAAGATCTGAAAAATAGAGTAGAAGCCCTTAGTAACAGAATGGAAAAGGCAGAAGAAAGGATCTCTGAAACTGAAGACAAAGCTTTTGAAAGCATCCAAGCACTCAAAGATAAAGAGAAATGGAGAGCAAAAATGGATCACTCTCTCAGAGAGCCTGGGGATAATTAGAAGAAAACTAATATTTGGCTTATAGGAATCCCTGAAGGTGACAAAGTTGCTTTACAAAACACAGAGGCTCTTCTTCATGAAATTATGAAAGAGAACTTTCCAGACATGCCAAGAGATTCTGAAATTCAGAGAGCAGACAGTTTCAGAACCCCTGCATGACTCAACCCAAACAAGACAACTCCCAGGCACATCATAATTAACTTCACTAAAGTTAATATGAAAAAAAATTCTGAAAGCACCTAGATGTAAGAAAACCATAACCTACAGGGGGAAGAATATTAGAATGAGTGTAGATCTCTCTGCTGAAACCTTTCAGGCTAGAAGAGGATGGTCATCTACTTTCAATTTCCTAAAACAAAATAACTTTTGACCCAGGATCCTATATCTAGCTAGAGTTTCATTTATGATGGAGAAACTAAATACTTTAATGACATTCACAAGTTGAAGAAATTTTCCATAACTAAACCGGCTCTCCAGGATATTCTCAGACCTATCCTCCATAATGATCAGCACGATCCTCCACTACATAAGTAAATTCAAACAGAAAATTTTGATCAAACTCCTAATACCACAGTGGCAAAATGATTAAAGATGTTCACTGGGCTTTTGAAAATTTTGATACCCAAAATTATACCAGGCTTATCAATACTCTCAATCAATGTGAATGGCTTAAATTGCCCTCCAAAGAGGCACAGCCTAGCTGACTGGATACAAAAACTCGGGCCAGATATCTTCGGAATACAAGAATCTAATCTTACCTTTAAAGACAAATATAGACTCAGGGTGAAGGGATGGTCATCTATATTCCAGGCAAATAGAAAGCAGACAAAAGCAGGTGTTGCAATTTCATTGGCAGATACAATAGGCTTTAAACCAACAAAAGTAAGCAAGGATAAGGATGGTCACTTTATATTGTTAAGGGTAATGATTGTTAAGATGATGAGATCTCAATTATTAATATTTATGTACCCAAAGATAATGCACCTCAATTTATAAAAGCTACTCTAATAGGCATGAACAACTTGATTTATTCCAGTTCTATCATAGTCAGAAATTTTAATACTCCTTTATCAAAAGTGTTGGATAGATTCCCCCAACAAGAAGCTTAGCAAAGAAATTTTAGATTTAACCTTAAGCATTCAGCATTTGGATTTCAAGACATCTACAGAACATTTCATGCTAACAAAACTGAATACACATTTTTCTCATCAGCCCACAGAACATACTCCAAAATTGACTATCTTAGATCACAAGTCTAAACTCACCAATTTTAAAAGAACAGAAATTATTCCTTGCATCTCCTCAGATCATCATGGAATAAAAGTTGAACTCAGTAATAACAGGAATCTGCAGACTCATACAAAAACATGGAAGCTAAATAACCTTATGCTGAATAATAGGTGGGTTATTGATGAGACCAAGAAGAAAATTATCAAATTTTTGGAACAAAATGTTAATGAAGATACGAGTTATCAGAACCTCTGGGATACGGCAAAGGCAGTTTTAAATGGGAAATTTATAGCACTGCGAGCTTTCCTCAAGAAAATGGAAAGAGAAGAAGTTAACAACTTAATGGGATATCTCAAGTAACTGGAAAAGGAAAAACACTGGAATCTAAAACCCAGCAGAAGAAGAGAAATAACCAAAGTTAAAGTAGAATTAAATAAAATTGAAAACAAAAGGATTATTCAACAGATCAATAAATAAAAATGTTGTTGTTTTGAAAAGGTCAACAAAATAGATAAACCTTTGGCAAACCTAACCAAGAAAAAAACTGTAAAATCTCAAATTTCATCAATTAGAAATGGTAAAGACAAAATAACAACAGAACCTTCAGAAATTAAAAAAAAATCCTTAATGAATATTACAAGAAACTTTATTCTCAGAAATATGAAAATATGAAGGAAATCAACCAATACTAGGAAGCACACCACATTCTAGGACTTAGTCAGAATGAAGTGAAAATGACAAACAGGCCTATATCACATTCTGAAATAGCATCAACTATACAAAATCTCCCTAAAAAGAAAAGCCCAGGACCAGATGGGTTCATGTCAGAATTCTACCAAACCTTTAAAGAGGAACTAGTACCTATAATACTGAACCTATTCCAAAATATAGAAAAAGTCGGAATACTACACCACACATTCTATGAAGCAAACATCACCTTGATCCCCAAACCAGGAAAACACCAAAAAATAAAAGAAAATTATAGACCAATATCACTAATGAATATTGATGCAAAAATATTCAACAAGATCCTAACCAACAGAATCCAGCAACACATCAAACAAATTATACACCACGAACAAGTGGGTTTTATCCCAGGACCTCAAGGATGGTTCAATATACGTAAATCTATAAATGTAATTCATCACATAAATAAATTAAAAAACAAAGATCATATGATTCTCTCAATTGATGCAGAAAAAGATTTTGATAATATTTAGCATCCCTTCATGATCAGAACACTTAAGAAAACTGGCATAGAAGGGACATTTCTCAAATACATAGAGGCCATCTACAGCAAACCCATAGACAATATTATACTCAATGGAGTCAAATTGAAATGATTTCCACTCAGATCAGGAACCAGGCAAGGTTGTCCATTGTCTCCATTGCTCTTTAACATTGTAATGGAAGTTTTATCCACCACACTTAGGGAAGAAAAGGTGATCAAGGGTATCCATATAGGATTAGAAGAGATTAAACTTTCACTCTTTGCAGATGATATGATTGTATACCTGGAAAACACCAGGGATTCTACTACAAAATTCTTAGAAGTGATCAAGGAATATAGCAGCGTCTCAGGTTACAAAATCAACACTCATAAATCTATAGCCTTTATATACACCAGCAACAGTCAAGCTAAAAAATAGTCAAGAACTCTACTCTGTTTACAGTAGTGTCAAAGAAGATGAAATATTTGGAAGTTTACCTAACAAAGGATGTGAAAGATCTCTATGAAGAGAACTTTGAAACTCTAAGAAAAGGAATAGCTGAAAATATTAACAAATGGAAAAACATACCATACTCATGGCTAGGAAGAATTAATATTGTTAAAATGTCCATAGTACTCAATGCAATATATAATTTTATTGCAATCCTTATTAAAGTTCCATGGTCATACTTTAAAGATCTTGAAAAAATAATACTTCATTTTATATGGAATCAGATAAAAACCTCGAATAGCCAAGACATTACTCAGAAAAAAAAAAAAAAGCAGGAGGAATCACACTACCAGACATCAGACGATACTATAAATCCATAGTGATCAAAACAGCATAGTATTGGCACAAAAACAGAGAGGTAGATGTATGGAACAGAATAGAGAACCAAGAGATGAACCCAGTTGCTTACTGTTACATAATCATTGACAAGCCAATTAAAAACACTGAGTGGGGAAAAGATTTCCTATTTAACAAATGGTGCTGGGCAAACTGGGCGGCGACCTGCAGAAGACTGAAACTGGATCCACACCTTTCACCACTAATTAAGATAGACTCTCACTGGATTAAAGATTTAAACTTAAGACATGAAAATATAAAATTACTAGAAGAAAGTGTAGGGAAAACACTTGAAGAAATCAGCCTGAGCGAAAATTTCATGAGGAGGACCCCTCATGCAACTGAAGCACCATCAAAAATACACTACTGGAACCTGATCAAACTAAAAAGCTTCTGAACAGCCAAGAACACAGTAAGTAAAGCAAGGAGACAGCCCTCAGAATGGGAGAAGATATTTGCTAATTATGTCTCCGACAAAGGTTTAATAACCAGAATCCAAAGAAGGCTCAAATGTATTAGCAAGAAGAGAATAATTGATCCCATCTCAGGGTGGGCAAGGGACTTGGAGAGAAACTTCTCTGAAGCAGACAGCCTCATGGCCTACAGATATATGAAAAAATGCTCACCATCCTTAATCATCAGAGAAATGCAAATCAAAACTACTTTGAGATACCATCTAACTCCAGTAAGATTAGCCCATATCACAAAATCCCAAAATCACATATGCTGGTGTGGTTGTGGAGAAAAGGGAACACTTCTACACTGCTGATGGGATTGCAAACTAATATGTTCTTTTTGGAAAGACATCTGGAGAACACTCAGAGAACTAAAAATAGACCTGCCATTTTATCCTATAATTCATCTACTAGGTATATATCCAGAAGAACAAAAATCACACTACAATAAGGATATTTGTATCAGAATGTTCATTGCAGCCCAATTCATAATTGCCAGGTCATGGAAGAAGCCCAAGTGCCCATTGACCACATATGGAGGAATAAATTTTGGTATATGTACACCATGGAATTCTGTGCTGTGCAGCCATAAAGAAAAATGGAGACTTTACCTCCTTCATGTTTACATGAATGGAGCTGGAAAAAATTCTTAGCAAAGTATCTCAAGAATGGAAGAAAAATTATCCAATGTAATCAGCCATACTATGAAACTAATTTCTAGCTTTCATAGGAAAGCTGTAACCCAATTATAGCCCAAGAATATGGTGAAAGGGGAGAGAGAGGGGTGTGGAGGAGGGAGGATGGTTGGAGGGATGGTGATGGGTGGGATCATGTCTATGGTTCATCCCATAAGGGTAAATGTTAATCTCTCTAAATGTACAATAAAAATATCTTAACACAATAACTAAGAAAATTACAGGAAGGCTATGCTAACCAGTTGGATGAAAGTATTTCGAATTGTATATAGAAACAGCACTCTGTACCCCATGATAGTATTAATGTACACAGCTATTTAATAAAAAAATAAAATCAAAATAATACAGTGCAGTTTGAAAAGTCAAAATGTCTGACCCAGTCCTGGGTCCTACTTTCCAGGCACAATCACCTTTAAACTCTTAGCTATTTCTGTAGACATTTTTGTCCATATTTTAAATGCCATACTTATCATGCTGTTTTTTGATATATAAATTGAATACAGTATTTAACTTCCTCTTCTCTCTTGTTTTTAAGAAGCATCGATTCCTGTTTTAGATCATTTAACATTCTAGTACCACCCCCGTGCCTTGACTCCTCAATTCTTTTTCCATTCTTTGAATTTGATTACTTTATAATTTGGTGTTAACCTTATTATCATTGTGTTAGTATTGTTTACTCCTGAGCCAGAGAGCTGACTATTGGTGTATTTCCTGTATTGTACAGATACGTATATTTGGTTGGTTGGTTTTCTATGTCTTCATCACAATTTTTTTCTAAACTCTTTAACAGAGCTATAAAATTCCTCTTAAAACTGTTTTATACTATATTATACTGTATTTTATATTTTTACCATATTGTATACAATATTCTACTGCATTCTGTAATCAGGGGTTCTGTAAGTATAAAGTCATCATTGGCAAAGAGGGAGAGTTTCTCTTCCTGTGCCCCTATTTGAATGCCTTTAATTTTCTTCTCTTGGCTGATTGTATTGGCTAGAACTGCCAGCACTATGTTGAATAGTAGTGGCAATAGAGGACACCCTTTTCTTGTTCCAGTCCTGAGTGGAAAAGCTTTCAGTTTTACTCCATTCAGTTTAATATAAGTTGTGGGTTTGTCATAAATGGTTTTGATCAGGTTAAGAAATGTGCCACAAATGCCTATATTCTTCAGTGTTCTAATTAGGAAAGAATGTTGAATTTTATCAAATGATTTTTCTGCATCTATTGAGGGGATCATATGGTCTTTGTTTTTGCTTCTCTTGATATGGTGAATTATGTTTATGGATTTGCATATGTTAAACCTTCCTTTTATCCCTGGGATGAATCCTACTTGATCATTATGTATGACTTTGTTGTGATCCATTTGGTAGGATTTTACTGAGACTCTTTGCATCTATATTAATTAGTGAAATTGGTCTGTAGTTCTCCTTTTAAGTTAAATCTTTTCTTGGTTTTGGTATCAGGCTGATGTTTGCTTTGTACAACTTGTGGGAATAATTTCTGCAGTATGGATATAAGTTCTTCTTTGAAGTTTCAATAGAATTCTGGTGTGAAGCCATCTGGACCAGGGCATTTTTTTTGGGGGGGGGTTTGAGAGATTTTTTATTGTGTCTGTGATATCAGTGCTTGAAATTGGTCTGCTCAGAAGGTCTATTTCATCTTGATTAAGTTTAGGGAGGGAGTGTGATTCCAAGTATTGATCCATTTCCTCTACATTGTCAAATTTCTGGGCATAGAGTTTCTTGTAGTATTCAAAGATCTCTTATATCTCTGTAGTATTGTTGTTATTTCTCCTTTATCATTTCTGATTGAGGTTACTAGAGATTTTACTTTCCTGTTTCTAGTTAGTCTGGTCAAAAGTTTATCTATTTTGTTTAATTTATCACACAATCAACTTATTGTATTGTTAATTTTCTGAATAATTTTTGTGTTCAATTTCATTAATCTCTGATTTAATTTTGGCTATTTCTTTTCTTCTGTTTGTTTAAGGATTAGATTATTCTTTTTTCAATTCCATAAGGTGTTTTGTGAGTGTGCTGATGTGTTCACTTTCTTTTTTTTTTTCAGTGGTAGGCATCTTGAGTGATAAATTTTCTTCTCAGGACTGCTTTTGCTATATCTCAGAGGTTTTGGTAACTTGGGTCTTCATTTTTGTTGTGTTTGAGGAAATTAACAAGTCCCTGTTTAATGTCTTCCTGAACTCAACTATCATTCAGGATAAGGTTGTTTAGTTTCCAAGAGCTTGTGTGTGGGTGAACAATTTTGGTAGAGTTGAGTTTCAGGATTATGTCTTTGTAGTCTGAGAAGAGACAAGGGAGTCTTGAAGTCCCCGACTATTAAGGTATTATGGGATAGCATATTGCTCAGACCTCTCAAGATCTGTTTCATTAATCTGGGGGCATTTATGTTAGGTGAGTAAATGATTAGCATTGAGATGTCTTCTTGTTGTGTTGTTCCTTTTACCAGTATGAAGTGGTGTCCATCTTTGTCTTTCTTAACTAAAGAAGCTTTGAATCCACTTTTTTCTGAGAGTAAGATTGCAAGCCCTCCTTTCTTCTGATTTCCCTTTGCTTGATATGCTGTTTTCCATCCCTTAACCCTTGAGTGTTGACTTCTCCCTCAGGGCGAGGTGTGTCTCCTGGAGACAGCATATGGATGGCTTGTGCTTTTTTTGTGCTTTTTCATCCAATCAGCCAGCCTGTGCCTCTTCAGTGTGGAATTCAATACATTGACAACTATTTAATTTATTGAAAGTATCAATAGTTATGGTAGAATTCTCTTCATCTTACTGTGAGGTAGTTTCTTGTGTAGTGTAATCCTTTGTGCCATTGTGGAAACTAAGTTTTGGCCTTTGTCTTCTAGATGTTTTCTTTGGTGGTGATCCATTGTGATGTTCAGTATTGACAATAGGTATAACTATTTCTTGTAGAGCTTGTCTTGTTGTGACTAATTTCCTAAGTGCTTGTATATCTGCAAACAATTTGATTTCTCTATCAATTCTGAAGTTAAGTTTGGCAGGATACAGGATTCTAGGCTGAAAATTATTTTGTTTATATATGTTGAAGGTGGATGACTATGTTCTCTTGGCTTAGAAAGAATCAGTTGAAAAGTCTACTGTCAACCTAATGACTCTGCACTTGTAGGTCAATGAGCTCTTATTCTTACTTGCTTTCAGGAGTTTCTCCTTCATCTTGACTTTGGACAGGTTCATTGCAATGTGTCTTGGAGAGGTTCTGTTAGAGTTGAAATGACCTGGGGTTCAATATCGATCTGTAACGAGTGTGTCAGGATCCTGAGTAAAATTTGAGAAGGTTTCATTTTTGACAGTCTCTAGTAGGCCTTTCATACATTTGGGACAATCTTCCCCTTCAGGGATTCCTAGTATCCATATATTTTTTTAATTTTATTGAACGGTAACTATGTACATTAATGCACTTCTGGGGTACAGTGTGGGGTTTTCGCATGCAATCCGAAATACTTCCATCAAACTGATCAACACAGTATTCATGTCATTTTCTCAGTTATAGTTTTAAAACATTCTGATTCTACTCTTAGAGAGTTTCACTTGTACCCCTGTAAGAAATACCTCAAAAATGGTCCGTCCAATCCCCCTCCCTCCACCCATTCCCCCCTCCCTTCTCTCTCCCCCCTCCTCACATTCTTAAGAGATGAAGTTTCTTTTCTTAATGATTATTTGGAAATAATTATTGCAAGCCAATGCTTGCAATCAATATTTCTTAATTCCTGTTTGGCAATAATTATTGCAAGCCTCATATTATCAATAGGGTACTCTTTGCCTAGAATACACATCCAAGGACTACAAAACTCATAGAAATCTACAAATCCTTTCCACTTTTGAAGCAAGGGAGCAGAAATGGAAAATGCATTTTAAAGATGGGGACCTGACTTATTTGCACTATGGCACCAAGAAAACCAATGAAAAAACTGGAAAGAAAAATTTGGTCCCATATTTAATAGCCAGAGATTCCTTCTCCATTAGTTATTTTCAGAATTAATCTATTGACAAATGATGGACAATGTCTTCTGAATCTAGGCACTATTATTGCCTTAAAGTACATCATCCAAGTGGGCCAACTTGTCTCCTGTGGGTTTCTGGAAATCCCTGCTATGTCTCTTCTATGTCTAACCCCCAACCTTTACCTCATTGCTATTGGTCAGAAAATGGTTTTATATAAAAACTACCTAAGGTCTATTTACCAGATGAACATAACTGGGAAAAGAGGAAGGGGATGCCTTCCTGAATGGGCCCCAATCAATCAGTTGGCATTGAAGAACTGCCCACACAGTGACTTCTTATCTTTGAGTGCCTATATACTTTTTTTTTAATTAAATCATATCTGTGTACATTAATGCTATCATGGGGTACAGAGTGCTGTTGCTATATACAATTTGAAATACTTTCATCCAACTGGTTAACATAGCCTTCATGTCATTTTCTTAGTTATAGTATTAAGACATTTATATTC